>JAODTR010072884.1:0-15573 GCA_025399935.1 Amblyopsis rosae | reverse complement strand
CCAGCAGCACAAGGCTCCAGACAACACAGCTCTCAGGATCATAGGGACACACAAACCTCTCCACCACGATAAGGTGATGGGTCCCGGAGAGGCAGTGTAAATGTAAGATAAAACACTTAAATTCAACAAATATCTCCTCGCATTTTAGTTTACCGTTCTCTGTGAGTGTTGAAAACATAATTTGATCCACAGCCCTGGCTCCGTAAACAGGAACATAAAGTGACGAACACCGCTCGTATCAACAAAGCCGTAGTACTACGCTCTGCTTTACAATGTGTGTCAACGTGTGAAGAGACCGTTTTGATTTGAGCTCGAAGTTAGCAAGTGTTCTCGAGAATTACTGTCTTTATTGTACCTTGATCTTCCTCCAGTTTAAATATTAAAAAGATGGTGGGGAAAGACTGCTGATATTTGAACTAGATCAAAACAAAAATCTCCCGTCAATGCCATAGGGTGCTTTCTCTGAAACTCACTGGAAAGGCATTTTCCAAGGCTAGGAAAGTGTGATAGAGCCAGAGCTGTGTAGAAACAAGCAACTCGCAGACCATGAGTAGATGTTCGCTGATTATTGTATTAGCTTGCGATCTCTGACGTCACCTGACGTTAAATATTCATCGGGCTCTATCTGTAGCGTAAATGTCATCAGTCTATTCCTGATACCAACATCAACAGGATTTACTGCGTGCATGCATTGTTTACTGTCAGAGCTGAGTAGTCCATGGAGATATAATGTCATGAGAATAGGAGTTTAACCTGTAGTGAGCAAACAACACGTGACACAATGTGTTTACAACCACCTGGCCCTTCCATATATCCCCTACTGCTGGTCTTCGGTCATACAGTAGCTAGTCAAAGCCTTTTCAACATTTTCCAAAATATGGTTTTCTAAATCAGGTATGCAAAGGAAGATAATTTGTAATTATGGTACCTTCTAAAGAGTTGTCAGTTTATAAATACAATTAAAAAAAATGTATACAGTACAAAGACAATCGTGAAACAAAACAAACTTCTTACACATTTTTGGGAAAGGTTTTGTCCATTTAACAGTAAGCTGCAGAAATACTTTTACTCCCATATAGCAGTGGGACAGCCATTAAACAAAGGTCTATTACGTTCATGTAAGGTAACAAATGATTAATTAAGAGCAAAACCTTTCAGTTGGAACTGAATATCCAGCCCAAGGCATTGAGAACACAGGCCCTAAGATGTCCTCATACTGTATACCATGTCTGTGAACCATAAAAAAATTAATTAAAAAAAAGTGAATCCTGAAGTCATGTACTCTTCCATTTGTGTTACGTTCTGGGTGGTGCCAATGTTGCTCCCCTATTTGAACGCTGAGAGGATCAAACTTAGCTCCTCCCCCTACAGAACTCCTAGCTAGGATCAAGACATTATGTTCCCTTCCCAATATGATGCAGACTTTTCAGCACAGTCCCGAAAAAAAAAAAGAAAAAAAGAAAAACACAAAATAAACACAAAACACTTAGCTGGGATGCTGCAATTGTGACGGCACTAGGGTCTAACATTGAAAAGTTCAGCAACACACCATCCAAAGGCAAAAGTAACAACAACAACAACAGAGAACACGATATGGGTACAAACGTGTACAACTTGATAGTTCAAGGTAACATCTCCTCCCCAGTTCATCCCACCATTAAGATGCTATGCAGGGCTGACGGAGTGTCATGGAGCACGGGAAGATGAAAGACAAGTGACAAGTGGGTTGTTGTTTGCTTGTCTTTCACTTCTTTTGTTTCGCTCCGATTCCCCTCAGATATGCTAATGAGAGGATCCCTGAGCAGAGTTGTCTGCAAACTGACATAGTATTAGCATAACAATGGCAATAATAATAATAATAATAATAAACATGCACGCGCACACACACACACTATGTAAGCGCGTAGATATGCTCAAAACCCACACGTCCTTGCTTGTGAGTGTCATTCATCACTCTCTTATCCACTCAGATAAAAGCACATTCTTGAGAGCGCGACAAATACTAGAAGCTTGATAACGACACCGATGTCGACTATTTGGGAATTTAATTATAAATGATCTGCCAATGACATTCTCTCAGCATAAACCCCAAAATGATACCATACCACCTTTATTATCAAAGATAAAGTACTAATGTATTTACAACAGTGGCCACTGGAACAACATGTCTGTCTTTTCTCAACTAAACGACCTATTCTGAAGCAGCAAGATGCAGTATGCAGCTTTTCAAGCACATTACGTCAATGTGTGCCTCCTTGTCAAAGAGAGAGGGTTTGACAAGACAAAAAAAAACAGTTTGTTTACAACAATGTAATCACAGACCGTGGTAGAGGAGAATAGGAAAAACACCATTAATTTTCCTCATAGGGAAAATTGCGAAGACCCAGAAGTCCTTATATGGGCATAAAAAAATGTTTTGTATATTATTTCACAGACCCCCTGGGGGTCGCCCACTTTGAGAACCACTGCTCTAGTGTGTCCAGCTGAATTTGGCATTATGTTTGGTGTCAATAGGAGCCTGGTATAAGCCCTATTCAAACCACACACAAACAACACAGCTGCACATACCAGTAGTATACAAGCTATCATAGAAAGAACATGCTTGTTCAGCAGTTCTGCATCAGTTGGCAAACTACTGGTTTCATTTGTATTTTTAAAGAGCAAAACGAAATAGCAGCCAAGGATATTTTTGCTAAGCCTGGGTTGCCGTAGTAGCAGTTAGTGAATAGAAAAACTCCTCCTAGAATAAAACATGTCACTTTAAGAAACGGAAAAAAAAATCCCCCAACAAACCAGTGTTAGCTATCACTCTTATGTAGTAACTGTTTCACACCTTGTACTGTGCAGTTATTATGCTGAATACCACAAAGAAACCAGGAAATACAAATTGTATTTGTAACTATATCTAGACTACATACAGTCTAATTGTATGTGAATTGATTAATGAATTACCCCAAGCAAACAAACAAAAAAAAAAAAGTTAATGAATAAATAAATACTGTAAATAAATGTCAAAAAAGGTTCAAGATTATCATGGTGTTCCTCCTCTCGGATTACATTGGCAGCTACTTATCTGGGTCAGGAGAATGTGGGCAGGTTCTCAACTAGACCAAAGAAAGGGATTCTTACTCTTGTAGGATCTTGCTGTCTGTGGTCTGTGGGAAGCCAAAGTCCATCACCTCATCCATAAGCTCGTACACTATCACAAAGTTGTCACGGATGCTTTCTTCCTCTAACTCCTTAAAGTACTCCTGAAACACCTAGACAAGCGCAAACACTTTTAACAAACATGAATTACAGTATATCATGTATGTCTGTATGCATGCATGTGTGCAAAGCATATATGCACGCATGCATAAACACACATCATTGTAGCATGTGTGTGTATGCACGTTTTTGTTTAAGAGGAGAAAAACATCTCAAAATTTGAACCCGACTGATAACTGGATTTGTGGATGATATAATACTTCTGCCACCAATATACTGTGTGAACGGTCGCATGGTTCATGGAGAGGCGACACCTATGGCAAAATAGTTCCAGGAAGTGTTGGTGGGCATTTTGAGTCTGTGTGTGTGTGTTTATATATATTTATATATGCCATAGGTGTCGCCTCTCCATGAACCATGTGACTGTTAAAATTTTGAACTTCCATAGGTGTAACGCAAATCACACAAATTACAAACCTGCACTATTTTATAGAGGAAAGCGTAGACCAGGCCAGCATTGGCATTCTTCTTTGTCATCGCCACCACTGAAACATTACTGTTAGGGATCACCATAGCGATTATCAATAAATTGACACCAACAGTAAGAGCGGCAAGTGGCACACTGATAGAGTGGGGCGATAGGTGATCAAGAACTCACTGGTTGGATAAAAGCTCTATATAAACGCAGACAACATATCATGAATCTGTCCTGTTCCATTTGTGAACAAACTAATTTGTCAACAAACTAATGCAAAACAGGAATGGGACATGGAAGGAGAACCTCTGCAACAGGATATTAAGACTGGAAGTGAAGCTGAATTGCAACCGCTTCAATTTCAGCGAAAGGCCTTTCGGTGGTAACCCTGTACATGTTTATAAATATGCATGACTACGAGGAGTGGAAAGGAAAGGAAGATGGTTTGGACTCATTCATTATAAACATGATTCAAATGTGAGCGTATTCAAGTCACAATATATTAATTTAGAGAGTTTTAAAGTGGGCTGGATCAGCCAGGAGGATACAGTAGAGGTTGCTGTGCTTGATCCAGAGAAAGTGGGAGGAGCCGTGGGTGATCAATGGCGTAATCTCTAGATCCTCTTCTCTCTTCTGTAGGAGGGGCATGAAGTGGTCAATCTCGCTCATGTCCATGTTGCCCATGTAATTACGACAAATCAGGACCTGGAGAGACAACATTGCACAATACAGTTATCTACAGACAGATATTATATAGAAAGGTACTACAAAACGCAGCAAATAAACCCCTTAGAATGGCAAGCAATATATAGCCTTTGTTACTGGGGAGGTTTTTTTCATCACTGTATTACTTATTTCAGAAATAAATTGCACCATTTATTTATATGAAATATTTGAGCATTACAGGTTGAAAGATTTGTTATTTAAAGTTTAGGTGAAACTTTTTTTTTCTCCAGTCCAAAAGGCCTAATTAATTACATCTTTACATATTAGAATGTGTTTTAACACACTGTACGATGCAGGTGTACAAAGCTTTTACTGTACAATAAATATTAAAACAGAGGACATTATCTTATTTTTACTTTAAACACCATTCAAGCAGCAGGTCATAATTAATTTCATTTCGAGATTGTGATTTAATTTAACGAACGCCCATATCACTCGATCTGCAATAAAATGATCAAAATGCGAGTATTATCAAGAATCTAACCAGTTTACACATTTGACTCCTATTAGAATGAAGAACTCAACGGAACAAGACACACACAAGTAATGATATTAGCATAGACTCACTGGAGTCCTCGAACACACAAGAACTCTCAGAAAGAGATGCTTGCATCACTCATTGTCACATTCACATGCACACACATGCACAAAGCGTTCAACCTTGTCCACAAGGGGAGCAATGCCTATTGTGCTGGACCAGATGCAGAGACAGGACAGGAAATAAAAATGGAGGAAGGAAATAAGAAATTTAAAAAACACAATGCCAGGAAAGTAAGGTAAAAGGGGAGAAATGGCCTCCCACTGTGAAGCCTCACTCAAGCTACAGACCAGAACGCTCGTGGCACAAGGAGGCTGTATATCCCAACTATGCAAGGCTATCCAACAAGGAAGAGGGTCTTTCAAGGTATTTTAAACTTCAGGGTCCGATTCCTACAACTAAAATGCGCAACTGTGTTTTTAAAAATCTACTAAGGGTCAGCTGCCAGCATTTCTACATTTACAAACAGCATTTAGCAGACACTTCTATCAAACACCGGCATATTATCTGTAAACGATGAGCCAAAAACAACAAAAGACACTGCATTGATTTATATGGTCTCCGAAATTGTGCAGTTAACACAGCGCCTCACAGGCACATAACTTTTATACTGGAACAAATACAAAAGGAAGTGGTTTACTGCTGGACTGAAGACGTAGTGGCCCATTTCATCTTTACGCTATATATGAAGGACAAACCAAAGCATTAAAGAATTCATTTAGCCTGCAAATTACACTTTAATCAACACCTCCTGTATCAACTATATTTTCTGTCTCCAAATTATATTTACGATGTCAGCCGTTGGCGTGTACTCAATCCACTGTTCTAATCCCCATTCTGCTCTATGGCCCAAAGTATGTCTGTAGGGGAACATCACGCCATCACACTTGTGTAACAGAGACATTTTTATTCTTCGCACACTTCAGCAGACAGCTGAAGGAGAAGAAGAGTACACAGCGTGACTGACGCGACCATCTCCACACAATACAAACACACAGGCAACAAATGCTTAGATTACTCTAAACATCAGACATGTTTTGAATACATCTAGCCTGGGCTCAAATGTTTCATCTCGCCCTGAGGAGATTTAAGAGTAAAAAAAAAAAACTGCTTGGTTAAAGGCTTTTCTGAAACGTTTTAAACTATAATTCTCAAAAATATTGGCGCAAACCTTGAGTCGTATAGGTCATATAGTACAACACTCCGCTTTAACTTGAAACAGGTTAAACCGGGTGAGTGACAGCTTTTCCCAGGTGATTTAGTAAAATACACTATGACCTCTGAAGGTGAATAGCAAACTGACACTGTTTCAAACCAAATCTATTAAGTGGATTTTTATTAGAAAACACACAACCTTAGTTACCAATCTTTTTAAAGGTCTGGCAAATTCAGGAACACAAATAAAATGTCACTGGGTCTAAAACATCACAAACTTTCACAACCAGGACAGCATCTTCTCAAATGAAGTTTAAGATGATCTGGCAGTTCGCAAGAGACTACAATAGGTTCTCTAGCCAGCAGCCTAGAGTCAAGAGCCAAGGGCTAAGGTGTGTGTGTAATGTGTGTGTATTTATGTATGTATGTATGTATGTTTGTATGTATGTATGTATGTATATATATATATATATATTTATTTATTATTATTATTATTATTATATAGAGGATGGCTTTTAACGTGCAGAGAGTGACAGACAGCTGGGAGGGAGGGAGGCAGGCAGGCCGGCAGACAGTCAGATAACTCAGCAGATATACAACCGTTAAATTAAACACTAATCGATCAGCTCTATCTGACATGGTCAAACACATTGGCCTTCTTTAATTGATTCTTTCACTAACGTAGGAATATTGCAACAAACCTGACATGTTATTACTCTGCCGCAGTAGCCTATATGTTTAACATCTAAGTGATTAGAAACTTTAAAACATTACCCGTGATAGGCTACGGTACGCATTTTTGAAAATATCGCCATAAGATCGTGTTATGACAAAACGAGTCTAGCAAGTTTCCAGCAAGGCTTTTCGCGCATTCTCTTCCTTACAAGAACCACATTTATTTATGTAAAAGTGAAAATTTATTGTCCACACGACGTAGAATTGTTGAATGGTGCCTCGTTTTTTGGGGCTTTATAGGCTATGCGAGCGAGTAACTAGTAAAACACAATATTCTCTGCAGCAGGTGCTTCGCTGTTGATATATTGTCTTGTAAAACTTCCAGCAACACGTCGCCGCAACTCACCTTCCCCTTGAGATCCAAGATAAATATCGCGGACGCTGACATCTTGCTTTAGATCCGACCCAATAACAGACAATTTACATTAATAAACCATCAACGCTATATCAGTTTGATGATCAGCCCAAGTCGCACTCATCATCGCTCCTCTCTCGCAGTTCCTCATGCAGTTGTCGCTTGTAGACTCGATGTTTTCCGGGTAGGAGGGTGAGACAGGCAGCGTCACAGAGATAGACCTGTCTGGCAGCTTTCAGCGGAGCTCTTCCGTAGCGGAGCTCTTCTGAGGGCGATTATAGGCTACCGCGCCTCGACTTCGAGCATCATTTTCTTCAGATGTGATGTGCTTTGCAACTGTATATTTTATAGTGGTGTGACGAGCAAGTGTAATCATGTCACCATGATGAATGTTCGTCAAATCATAATTTGAAGTTTATAGTTCCAATTTTATAGGTTATCGCTGAGTGTTATAGGCCTATAATGGCCAAACAAAATTACACTTTACACTAGCAGCAATGACAATTATGGATAAACAAACACTAAGCCTATAATACCCCATGTGGCAAACTTTTCAACACAAAATGAAACTGAAATACACGCATCACTTTATCGACTACATCAAAGGGTGCACCTTGAATTGGAAATAAAAAAATACAAATAAACGTGAAACGTTTGTGTGTTTCTGGTAGTAGGATATATCTTCTCAGCAGCACAATACCAAACAGCCTGCACATGCATACAGCAAACACAAATAAATCAAAGAGCATTAGACCAAGGACGCTAGCAGCTGTAGTAATTTTTTTCTCTCTTTTTTTTAACTGTACCCTAAATCCCAGGTGTTTTGATGATCATCTGTGTTTGCTCGATATGCCTTGGGGTAAATTTAGTGTGATTTAGTGCTTATTAACATTTCAAAGTCCATGCACACACAGCTGTTCCTCTTCTGTCACATAAATTACAATGTACAATCTGTTAATTTGACACATGCCTAAAGAGATCCTATTTGGTCATTAGGAAGTGGAAGGGGTAACATGCGGTATATCCTTGTTGAAACATTGCATAATTATTTTTGTAAGATGCTAGTCTTCAAAAGAAACAAAATGCCGAACACATAGTTTTGAAGTTGTAACCGATTTTGATTTATTATTTTAACTTAATAAAAAAGTATCAACATTTAAAAACATTTAAAAAGTAGGAGTGGACTTATAACATAGCCAGAGAGCAGATGTCCAGAGATAAAATATATAAAATAGGGGAATCCTTATCAATGTCCATCATCCAAGGTTCCTGGCGTTAACCGATGGTGAATTCGTCCAGATCCCGATCGTCTCCGTCAGAGTCGGCCATTTTCGTCACAGCTCTCTCCGCCCTCTCTCTCTCGCTGGCCTGGATGTAGTTGTCCTCTATGAAGCCATCATCATCCTCTTCATCCATAGGGGGCATAGAGCGTGGGTGAATTCCATGGCCCCCGTGCATGGAAAACTCTACCTCCAAGCCTATAACAACAGATGGACGCACTCTTATGATTGTACATGAAGAAATGTGTATTGTTGTTGTTTGGCAAGGTTTTAACCCCACAGAGAACATGCCCCTCCACTTATTCCTACTCCTCCCTCCTCAGTGCTCCTGGGCTCACATTGTTCTCTACCCCTCCCCTTTCATTTAACATTATAAATATGCATAATAAACATTGGCACTGAGAGAACGTATAAACTTAAGTTACATCCAGATTTGAACATGTGTAATATACCTTCAAAACTTTCCTCAGATATTGTTTGTTCGTTTGTTTGTATTTGTCTGTTAGAAGAAGCAGTAGTGAAATTCCTCTGGTTTTGAAATTATTTACTTAAAAAAATTGGCTATTTACTGCGATATTGATTCACTTTTCACATCTTAATGTTACAGTGTTGAGTGTTAAGCAGCACACTTGATTTTTTGTGCAGTACTGTCGGCTGTGTACATCTTCAAAATGTTGTATTATTGTCTATAGGAGTTTATATCTGTACATCGCTTCAAAACTTAGAAATCAAACTATTATCTGTAGCAGGAGCAGGTAAATGGAGTGTCATTGGTTTCCATGTGAAATCTGGGCCTGTGTAGCCTTTCGAGACTGTAGTGCGATTAATAAATATAACTGACTTGACACGTTTGCTAACCTCACTCTATATGAGAACTACACTGTACATTGCTTCAAAACATCTGCATTCAAACAGGCTGTGGCTTCATTCCTTCCAGGGTGGTCACAGGACATACCTGAGGGGTCACACTGGCTGACGTTGTCCCCTTCTCTCAGCCGGGTGTGTCTATAGCTGGCCAGGTACCGTCGGACCACCTGGCACTTAGCCAGGAGGGCGATGATGATGGAGATGGAGATGGCCGAGGCTAGGACAGCCACCAGAAACTCCCAGTTGTGGGAGGCGGGTGTGGCTATCTGGGCAACATGCGTGTCTGTGTGAGACAGACAGACACGCACTTCTCACATGACGCACTTTAGCATGTAAACCATAAAGGTTAACGTAGCCTGATTAGAAAAAGACCACACACACGGTTACAGAAAGCTAACACTTTACACAATACAGACTAAACTCATCAACTACAACCAGAGTTTGGTTAGTGAGGCTAAGTGAAATATTGCATATCACAGTACTGTCAGAAAAGGCTTACCATTTCCAATTGTTGTTGGCAGGGCAGTTGAAGAGAAGTTAACATTTTGTGTCAATGCCATTGGAATGTGTTGCAGTTGTGGTTTGTATTTGTATGAATTCTGTGTAGCCTCACTGTATTTATGTAGGGTAAAAAAATACCCCTGTTAAAAGACGATTCAATCTAAAGTAGCATGACGCCTCTGACTGATGCCAAGTCAAAGTATCTGTCTCTAAGAAAAGCTCAAATGGCAAATGGGAGAAGGTATAACTTGCATGAGACAAGACATTTCACCTCTCAATTATACTTTGAATAATGTTTACAATATATTTAAAGGTTATATGTAAAAATGTTCCAACAGACTAATGCATATGATGCAAAGTGGTCCTCTTCCCAGGTGGGGGAGGTAGTAGCCTGGGAGATTTCACTTGACCAGATCAGGATCAAACCTACAGAGATCCACTAGATGGCGAGCTTGAGTAATGTCAGTTGGTGTAGTGGTGACAGGCCAGAGAGAACCACAATCCTCACTCTACAGACAGACAGACAGACAGACAGACAAGAGAGTCAGTCAGACAGACAAGACAGTCAGTCAGGCAGACAGACAGAGATATACAGTACAGAGATATACAGAGAGAAACAAAGTTTGGTGAATTATAACCATTTTCAAAACTAAATAAATATGCATATTTTTACACAAACAAAGACACCTCAATGACATTTCACAAGAAAGAGAATAGCAATTAATGATGTAACTAAAATATTCCCAAATGTCTAATTTGCATAGTGGCATTTCATTCTTTAGCATTCTATGTACACATAAATACATATTTCATTAGAGAGACACACCAAAACACCAAATGACCTGAATAAGTAATTAGTCTGTGAACAACAAAGCATGATCAGGAATAGAAGTCACCACTTAAATCTAAAACATCATGAACTTAAGCTGTCGGAGACACAGATATTGCCACCAACTGGGAAGGCATTTCACACAAACAGGACGTCCAGCACTGTGACTTCCGCTCTGAACTCCCTTGGTGGTGGTGCGGTCATTACACATTTTTGGTATTTAATCAAGTATTTCTTACTTAATTATTCATTATTACTTTTTATAAGATGGTTTATGTTTTTAATGATTTTTAATGAGGTTTATATAAATGTATTTTGTTGGTACCATTTGTAGAGCCGTGCCCATTCTAACACTGTCATGTATTTACAGGATACTCATGAAATATTATGCACACATTTTGTTCTTCTGTTCTACATCCAAATAATGACATATAATAAATACCTTTGATAAGATAGCTATTAGTTGTTATATGTTATGTCCTATGATTTGTCTTCCTGTGTTTCAACATTCCAGCTCATGTTCCACCCTAAAAGGGGCTTTAAAGAAAGCGCAACTATTGTATGATTGTATGTAGATATCTGCAAATATGCCAAAAATAATGTAATTTGCATGCACCCGAGCTGATCAGAAAGCTGATTCAATGCACCTGTATTTGCATTACAGCTGGTTGCCTCCAAGCACTGTATGATGTCATATGTAACGACGTGCGTTTGCAGAAACACCAGCCACAGTAAAGCAGATATGTAGGGTAAAAAAATACCCCGGTTAAAAACACGATTCAATCTAAAGTAGCATGACGCCTCTGTAAGCTGATGTTGACCTATTGCTCCCCATTGTTCACGGGTTGAAGGTTTTTACAGAAACATCTGAGATCACCTGCAGATATAATTAAATGTGTTGTGTAGTTATGATGCTGGGATTGATCAGCTCCAGGTTAACGCTCTATCCCTGAGTCGACCTGCATGCCTCCAAGGCGCACGTTTCACACAGAGCTGGCTGACTGGCCCTCCTCTGTTATTCTGCCTTGTTGGCTGTAAACACTGTCAGGGTCTATCCCTTCCTGCGCTGTTCTTACAATGCCTAAATCACAACACACACACACACACACACACACATGGGTATACCATAGAACTTGGAGCTAATGTATGGAAATGAAGCCTGAGAGAATGAAAGCAGGGATGTGGGCATGTGTGCACGTGTGTGTGTGTGTTTGTCTGTGTGTGTGCATGTGTGCTTGTGTGTGTGTGTTCAAGAAGACTGTCTGGAAATGCCCTTGTGGTTGAAACCAGTATTACAAAAACATTGAATCATGCAAATCAATACATTAACAGAGATAAAAAGATGAGGTTCTAGGGGAGCTTAACTTTGTGAATATTGTCTGGCCACGCTCCATTTGGAAGTGTTTGCAGTCATTTCCTCCTACTTGGTGTAGACCTCTAGTTATTTTTGAAACTATTGGACAGCCCTGAACCAATCTGCATAATTGGTTTGATCGGCTCATCTAGTTCTACCACCATTTTGAAACACGCTTGACTTCAACGTCATCTCACTAACCCAACCTGATTGGACTGCCAGTCTGTGGTAATGCTAATGCAAACAGGGTTTCCAGACTATAATATAAGCGGAATTAAATTTGCCTGAGGAATAGTCAGGCAGAGCCAGACTATGGGTCTATAGCTCTATAACAACATTTGTGTACTCCATCTCAAACACTAAGCCACTCAAATTACGCAATGTATTCGCCTTATCCTTGTTGCTATACTTCCCAACAAAGCAAGTTTCTCTCTAAGGTATGAACTGTTTGATGCTATGGAGTTGGCCATTGACCAATTAAGACCCTCCACCACCCCCACAACCAGTGCCAAGGTATGTATATAGACTAATTGCTTTGATATTCGTAACATTATTGCTAAAGATTAGAAAAAATGTTTGGTTGTTTTAATAGCAGTTGCCAGTATAATTACCCCGCCTTTATATTTTATGTGTTTAGTTGAAGGAAGGTCACGATATTCTAACATCTTGTGTTTGCATTTGCCTTTCAGCCTGGGTACAATGGCTGAGTAAACAGTGGCTGCAGGGTAACGAAGAGCTAACGTTAGTACAGCATTTAAGCAGCAAGACAGTCATGTAGAACTAACTGTATCCCGACTCCAGCTTAGCCATTCCACCCTATGGTCTGTGAAGTGTGTTGCCAATGGTGTCGCAGTATTTAGTGTGTAAACAGCAAGCACAAAACAGAAACACACAGTATGGGGCAGTCTACACTTACCAGACAACGTGAAGAGCTGTGCAGGTCGGACAGTGGCACAAATTCAAAATCAACTGCTAAGTGATTATTTGAAATAAACCACTTCTCTTTTTCTACCATTTATTAAAGATGTGGGACATCTAGGGCTTAACAATAAGATAAAATCACATTAACATCACAGTGTGTTAGATTGGTTTAATTACAGTATACTTTCTTTAACAATTGGTGGATTTTCATTTGTCATAATAAATCAGTCCTTCTGCTTTTTATTCAATATAATGTTCACATAGTGATAGGCCCTGCACGATAATGATTATCCAAGATATGCATGAGCTCACATGGTGATTACAGGCTATGAATATATTCTTGTACATACCTTACCTGCCTGACAATCCCTGTAGTGTAGGTCCCTTTAAATGAGACGGTCACACAGTAAAACATTGTTGCCTTGCTTTGCCTGTGAAATGGAGGTATGTTGTGCAAAGGTTGAAAGAGGCGTGCCACTGCCACCTCTCTCCCAGGGGATGTTAATAGGTAACTTTGTAACTAAGGTGTGCTTGGTCCTGCCCACTATTGCTCCGCTTGCCCAATGGCAGGGTCAGACTCTGTTCATTGCCTATGCTGGCAATTTTTCCTGACAAACCTGGTTGAAGTAAGTTACTAGGTGATTACATTACTAATGACCATGTCATCAGTTGCTCAATGTCTATACAGTAGTTACAGTAGTAACTGTAAACCATCTTTAAATCAAATCAGTCATTATTTATGTAACACCTTTTGTGCAAGTTTGCAATACAAGGTGCTTAATTAACAGTGCAAATAAACAATACAATTATGAAACATAAAACAATACAATGAAGGTACAACAGTTTAGCGATGATATAAACGATAATAAATACACATACATAATCAAAAAATAATATTACAATAAATGATAATGTATACTGTGCACTATCAACTGAATTCTTATGAATATAGACGCAAACAAAAAGTATTCAGCTATCTTATTCAGAGGACAAGTTGTGTTTGCTGTCACTTAGATGGTGATTATAAAAACAAACATGAATCATTTGCATGTGCGTGTGTGTGTGTGTGTGCGCGCATGAAGCAACTTTATTTATGTTGTTAGCAGGCACGCCTCGCTCTGTTTATCTACAGCAAACCGTCCTCTGAAATGGATGAGGTGGACGAGGAGGAACAACAGACTAGGAGACACAAGTGACCAACAGGTTGTGTTTACTTTGACGTCCATCTCCCAGGGTGACATCAGACCTCTGCTGGATCTGAAGGGAAAATAGAAGTGACCCTGAAAACAATAGGGCCACTTCCTAGGCACATTGCTCTTCATCTTCATATCTTTCTTTCTGCCATAAACACACTCTCGCTTTGTACTTCCTTTCCTTTGCGGTGCGTTTGTGTGTGTGTGTGTGTTTGTGTGTGTGTGTGTGTGTGTGTTTCAGGATGCCTCAGCTACCCTGTCTTGGGGCTGGGAGGAGGATATGGACAGGACAATAAAGTGATGACTCAGCAGCAGCTGAAGGTGGCAAAAGGGCTTCCCATTATGGCTGCCAGGGGCTGGTTGTTGTTTGTTTGAAGGGGCCGGGCGGGGAGTCCTCAAGCAAAGTACCTTATGCTCGATATTTTAACCAATGACAAGACAAAAGCACTCCCACACTTACTGCTGAGGGATGTTTGCCATTTGAAGAGACTGAGGTCAGAGTCTTCCTTTGGGGGTCGATGGCAAGACTGCATGTATTCTTGTAGTAGGGGGAAATAACAACACGTGCCTTTCAACAATGGAAAGAAGGACTAAATGAGAGCTGTGAAACAAACAAGGACGCTACTGTATAAAAATGTCCTTAATACTGTATAGTGTATGTTGATACTGTAATAGCTGTACATAGTAGTGTTCTACTGTAGTGTTTACAATTGTATTCATCTCATGTGAAATATGTGTCTGTACTTGAAACTAGCGATTGAAAAATTGAAGATCAATAAAAAATGTTTTAGTTGGTGTTAGGTGTGAAGTCTTAACTGAGGTTAGGTGTGAAGTCTTAACTGAACCAGAGCATGTACTTCATGTTTCTACAGCACTTACAGACTGACACTATTCTTTACCCCTCCCCTATTTGAATGTTTATAAAATAAAATAAAAATGATAAAATACAGATCTAAGGATATTTTATGAGGATGCTATTACATAATAAAGGATTGTATCATAAAATACACAGCCACACACAAAAGAGCATTAAGAAATAGGGCTGCATCCGAATACCCGTACTTGCCTACTATATAGTAGGCAAAAAGCAGTACGTCACAATTAGTAATATGTCCGAATACTCAGTAAGCAGTTGGTAGTAGTCGAGTGGCGTACTCCCTCCGTAGTGTACACATGTTCCACACTACGCTATCCCATAAGTCAATCGAAGAAGAGAAATCGCGGTAAATATAACATGACGGGAGCAAGCAGCGAAGGTGCAACGATGTACAAATGTAAGTATAATCATACTATCACTCCAAGGTAAAGACAATTTAATATGAGTAGATATAAAGTCTTTTTTTTTTTTTTTATGTCGCTTTTGAGGTGAGTTTTCGCAGCAAACATCCGGGTCAAAGGACAGGTGAGATGGCAGTTGAGTATATCTGAATTGTGTCC
>JAODTR010072873.1:0-15573 GCA_025399935.1 Amblyopsis rosae | reverse complement strand
CGTTTGGGGTCCCTTGCTGAAGCTGCTGCCCCCGCGACCCGACTCCGGATAAGCAGGAGAAGATGGATGGATGGATGTTTGAACTCGATCAAAACAAAAACACCCGTATCTTTAATACCATATGGTGCTCCTTCAGAAGCTCCACCTCCACATTTAACACATATTGTCAATGCTAGGATAATGTTGTGTGGTCTGTTTGCTTATGAGACATTGCAACAACAGGTCTGTGATTATCTTAGATGCATGTGCACCACACTGGATCACTATGTGTCTATCCTGTATGAGAGGTGTGGTAAAACGTTGATCTCTGCTCCTAATGTGGCTAAAGGAGGAGCTCCCATAAACCACATAGTCCCTGTCCTATGTAGCTACACACCACACATCACTGATACTCATGAGATGGTGAGCTGCTCCACCTGGTGGACACTGCACTAAACTACAATGCACATACTACACATAATCCACAGCAGAAATGTATGAGAGCTCCAGAGGAGCTACAGTGTGGTGAAGTGGACCAGAAAGAGAACAGTACTCTTTCAGATTACCTCACAATGTCAATGTAAAAAGCTCCTTCTCTGTTCGTGCACTTTAAGAAGACTGAGTTTGGTTTGTTAAGAGGCCGACGGTATTTTACTGTATATAATAGATATTGGAGGTTTATAAATAAATATGTCTGTTTTTCTGTTGTCAAAGAGGTTTAGTAATCCAGACCTGATCTTCTCCAGTCTACAGTGTGGACTCTCCAGTCCAACACAGAGCAGATTCACTCCAGAATCCTTCAGGTCATTGTTACTCAGGTCCAGCTCTCTCAGACTAGAGGACTTGGAGCTGAGAAGTGAGGCTAACACATCACAGCTTCTCCCTGACAGATTACAGACATCCAGCCTTTAACAGAGATGGATACAAACTGAAACATTACACTTATGTTTTTATGCCATTCACAATACACATATGCAATGCACATATTACTTCAGTACATTTAGATTTTAAAGGTGGAGTCAGCTATCCTGGGGAAAGAGTGTTGTTTGAATTTGATTAAAAAAAAAACACCTCTCCCTCCAATGCCATAGGGTGCTTCGCTCAGAAGCTCCAATTAGACACACATTGACAAGGATAGTGTTGTTTGGTGCAGTATGTTTCTGTTTCATTTACACAGCAAGAACAGTGTAGAAACACCATAGCATTGTCAGAAAAGGCAGCTAGCAGACTATGAGGAGATATTTGATTGCTAAGAAAAAATATATTTGAGCTCTGTAGCTGTAGTCGCTTATCTACCTTTAAAAGTGAATTTAGAGTGGAAATACATTTTTAAAACTGATACCTGTGTAACTGGACCATCTGCGGTACTTTACATTATTTGTTGGTAAAATTAAACCTTTCAGCTCAGAAAAATATATATTTATTGCTGGAATAAACCTATAAATAATTATAAATAGTTATAATGAATATTTGATGTTTAAAAAGAAAGCTGTATCAGAATTCATTGCAGCAGAACAACCATCTTATAGTTATGGATCCCACTATGACATTTTTTCGTTTTATTATTACAATAGGATTTGATTATACAATCATTTAGGCATTACATTTTTCTCACAAAGGACTGTGTGTGTGTATATATGTGTGCAGGGCCGGCCCAAGGCATAAGCAACCTAGGCAACAGCTTAGGGCCCCGTGGCCACCAGGGGGCCCCCTCTCTCTAATAAATATATATATATATATATATATATATATGTGTGTGTAACGGCAGGAGCGGGTGAGGCAGGAATCAGGCGCAGGATTCGTGGTAAAAAATAACATTTAATAAACACACGCAAACACACCATACACGAAACAATAACCGACAAAGAACCAAACCGAAACCCCATCCTAAATACCAAAGCTGTGACCCTAATGAATAAATCGGACAATGAATAGATAGATGGATTATGTCAATGGTTGGCAATCATTAATAAAATGCAGTAGGCCTATTGGGCTATATTATTGGCCTGGGTTAATACATTCCTGCTGTCTCTGTTAGAGCTGGTAGCTTATCACACATTAATCTTTAAAGCAATGCCACAAAAACGGACTTTGAGGCAGATAAATGTAAAAATAAACTTATATAAAATAACTAGCAAGGTAAAGGTATGTTTGCATGACAAATTACAGTATTTGTCTACTGGTTTATAATACTTTTCAATACACTATATTCAGTACGTGTAACGCCCAAGGTGGCGGGGTCGAGCGCCCGCCTCCCTCGGTCTTCCTCCCTGGCGTTCGGACCTCAGACCCGTACATCTCCTGCCATGCCTGCCACACGTGCAGTAGAGCGCAATTCATGTCACCTGCTGCCCATCAGGGCTATATCTGGTTTCTTGTTCGTCTGGTCAGTGTCCGTGATTGTCGTGTTATTGCCCGTTTGTCGCCTGTTACGGCGTAAAACGTTCTTAAAACGTTACGAGCACTACCGCTCTTTGTTAGCCTACACTGTCTGAGCTTCCTTATTCTCCGCCTGCACTCACCTCATCCCCGACAAGTCCTCACAGAATCACGGACCTCAACATGAGCGCAGCAGACGTGGAGCCAGCAACCCCTCCGCTTTCCTCTGCCGACGGAGGAGACAGGGAGTGCCTCGGAGCGTTGGAGCGGCAGATGGCCGGCGTGTGCCGCCTCACGAACCCGCGGGCCCCGTTAGCCTACACTGTCTAAGCTTCCTTATTCTGCGCCTGCACTCACCTCATCACCGACAAGTCCTCACAGTAGGCTATAACATTTTGTGCTGTTACCACTTTGAAAATTAGCTTTAGTGTAAATTAACACCAGATTACTGTTGTGAGTTTGTTACCTTTAAAGATGGAAAACCATAACCATAATGTGACATATGTATGATCTAGCTATAATTATATTACAGGGTTCCCACTAGTCATGGACATTCTGGAATATCAGTCTATCAATATCAATACAAGTCTTTTCCAGGCATGGAAAGTCAATGAATCTTAGAATGTTTTGGGTCAAGTCAGGCAATATCTGTGAATTTAAGCGCTTGAGGAAGGTTACTTCCTTAACAAAAGACACAGAAGAGGACAGAATAGTAGAGTAGCACGTCTTTATTTTTGACCTCAGCAGGGATAATAATAGTACATAAAAAAAATTGTTCTACAGGAGAATTTGAAAGCAAAACAGAATGCCTGATAGCCATACTGCATTATTTTTTTGTCACCTGATGCCTAGATGTAGCGTTTTCCTTTACATAAAAAAATGTATACCTTTTATTTGAGACACAAATTGATGCTTGATTTGACTTAGAGTGGGAACCCTGACATTAATAATGGGTGTGATAGATTCACAGCTGGTGTGCGAATGATCGAGCATCAGTAAGAGTGAATATTACTGGCGGTGGGGGGCCCCCAAAAATTCTGCTTAGGGCCCCAATAAGGCTTGGGCCGGCTCTGTATGTGTGTGTGTGTGTGTGTGTGTTGTAATGATCAGGTAATTGTTACTATATATGTGTATATATAATACTTGTATAGTATTCAAATCATTGTATTACTTGTACTGTATGTATTGACATTTTAAGCCCATTCTAATGAGTGACGTCCATCCTGTGTTCATCATGAGCTCCCGCTATTACCTGCAAAATGTGTTGTCTGGGACCTCGTGATATATAAGAGCAAGATTAAGCCTGTTTTATCTCGTCCTCATTTAATATACTAGTGCTGAAATCACACAAACTCCTGTAACTATATAAACGTGCAGTAGGAAGTATTTTTGTTGTTGCCGTTATATTTGGAAGCTCTGATGACCGTGTGGAGACACTCCAGATATTACTTCCTGAAGAACCTCAGGTGAAAAGTTCTTTTTTTTTAAATAATTTTTTCAACCATAACTTTCGTTGCTGCGGACTACAAGAGATCCTGCCATTGATGAATGTTTGGATACGAGAGAAAGAATATCCCGTCTATCTTTGCTCGCCTGTTGCCGGGCTGACACTGACAAGACACTGCCTTCAGCATTCAGCCTTGCTCCTGTCTCTCACCTTTGCCGTCATATGGATGACCGACGTAACAGAAGACTATCGTGGTGAATACTTTTATTTGTGCTTTGTGGACAGATCCGTAGCATATCAAGAACATTCTACGTTGGCCACGTGATTGAACATTGTGTGCTGACCGGATTTCGCCGTGTTTAATTGTGCTTGAGCGTGACGCGCTAAGAGGAAAGCGGACATTAACTTCGACAGACATTACTCCACATTAAAAGTCCGCCTCGAAAGCGAGAAGGAAAACGGTTGAGTATTGAATTTCTCTTTGGGAACCATAGTAACTACTAAGTAAAAATATATTTACATTGAGAAAAAAATAAAGATTTTGTGAATGTTAAATTGTATTACTGCTATTATTAATAAGATAAAATAAAAGATAAAATATATTGAGAATTATATTATAATTTGAAGGCAATATGGCTGAGCAAGGGAGGCTTTAGTTTGAGAGGGAGAGTGAGGAAGAATCTGATTCTGTACCTCATGCCGATATTAATGTACAACGCCTTGCTTTGCAGGTTAACCATTTACAGAGTCAGGTAGATACATTATAGTCAGCATTTAATCAGTCACTCCAGTTGCAACACAGGCTACTTACACATTTAGAGAAAAAAACATGCCAGACACCCACACAATCCATTCAGCGTCCACCTACGTTCCTTGCCTCTAACCCAGACCCATAACCTAGAAGCCACCAGGCCCATTCAACTCTGGTCTCTTGACACCAACAGTGTCATGCATCACTAAAGATCGTTGCCTGAAAGATTTGCGGCTGATGGTGAAATACAGCCTGACGAGTGGCTCCAGTCTGTGCCCTTGCAACTGCTTGTTGTCTTTCTGATGACCAGCTTTTCCTTGCATTACCCAGAATGCTTGAAAAATAACCTAGAAAATTATTCACAGCGATGCAGCCTCACTTATCTACTTGGACACAATTAGTGGAAATTTTTCGCCAAGCATTCTTACCTACCGACAATCAGGAGAATATATGGAGAGGTATCTTAGACCGTGGGGAACCGTAGGGGACCTGGTCCGTCTTAACACACATCCTAGGTCTAATGCGACGGCAGGTTTTACAGCTAAGCTAGCACCTGTGTACAGGGGCCCCTACAAAGTAGCTCAGGTGATGTCCAACCTTAACTACAGTCCTGTACATGCTTCAGATGAGGACAAAGCAGGGATACATAATGTGTGCCACTTGCTCCCCTTCTGTACCTGGGAAGGTGGGGATCTGACTTCACAGAATTCCCCTCAGGTCAGGCTGAGTAATGTTTCAGACCCCAACTCAGAGGGAACAGAAGAGTTGGAAGAGTATGGATTTTACTTTCTTTATAATGATTCTGACCATCCGAACACTGTGAAGAACAGAGAAGAGCCAGGGCCCTCTTCCATCACGCGATTCATTGGTCAAGGGACTGAAGAAGAGACCAAAGAGCCTGGTGGCACTGTGTCAAAACATCACTTACCAGTATTATCTTCGCCCCAGACACACACCTAAAGTAACCAACAACTGGTCTACCACAGGGTGGTCTCATCCTTACTTTACCTCCAGATGAGAGGTTGAATAGATTACAGTAGCCGTATTTTTTTTTCTTTAGTGTAAACCGTAACTTTGGGTCTAAAGGGAAAAGAGTTTCAAATGGATTGCTTTGAATGTATACTTTTGTTGTTTTTCAATAACTTTGTTCTTCAAGATATATATCTATATATAAATATTTACCTCTGTATAGTAAACTACAGGATCTTGTGCATTTTGATATCTGTATTGCTCTGTGAGGGATCTTATCTCTATTTTCTTTTCCCGAAGAAGAGTTTGCGGTCCGGGGTCAGTCCTTGTTTTAAGAGGGGGGGATATGTAATGATCAGGTAATTGTTGCTATATATATATATATATATAAAATCATATAATTGTATTACTTTTATATATTGGCATTCTAAGCCTATTCTAATAACTGATGTCCATCCTGTGCTTGTCATGAACTCCCCCTCTTACCTGCAAGATGTGTTGTCTGAACCTCATGATATGGAAGAGTAAGATTATGCCTGTTTTATCCCCTCCTCATTTTGTATACTAGTGCTGAGATCACACGAACTCCTGTAACTAAATAAACGTGCAGTAGGGAGTATTTTTGTTCTCTGACGACCGTGTGGAGACACTCCAGATCTCTACAGTGTGTACTCTTTCCTTCTTGTGTTAATGGAGCCCTGCATATGTGAGACAGGCTATTAAGTCCAGGGGGTTTCTTTGTCCTGTTTCATGGATAATAGAACATGCCTGGCGTCTATCAATATTACACTGGACTGATCATTACAAAACATGGTGAATTCAGACAATGTATTGGTATGTATTTACTAGGTTCTTATCGTATAGCATAGTGGATGTGGCGGAGAATTATCTGTGAGTTGTTTTTAGACCATATATACTTCTGACAGGCATTTAAGAGTGACTATACATTCATTTAAATATTACGACAAAATATTTTACTTTGTAAGACCAATGTAGCCCACAGGAGGAAACCTATAGCCTTCATGCCAGAGAAAGCAACCTAATAATGGCCTGTTCTGCACAGCGCAGGTTAACAGTGTAATACCTAGGTCCGGGGGTGTGTCCAGGCTTCCTCTCCGCCGGCGTGCTGCCACGATGCCTTGGGCGGTGGTAAGCGAACCCTTCCCCTCCCTGTCTCTGCACCTGTTTTGAGTTGACTAATCACCCACGGGTATTAAGCGTTTGTTTGGTTGTTTCTTTTCTCATGGATTATTGTATGTGTTGATACTGTTTATGATTAAACCACTGTTTCATTTATCACGCTTTCGTATCGTTGCTAAACGTAACAAACAGAGTGTTATTATTTGATGATCCGATGACAATCTAGATTGCGCAGCCCCAAAGGGGGTCCTCTTTTCAGGTTCTCTTTTTTTTAAAGAAAAGCATAATCTCTGATTTAGGCAGAGGAAACATAATTCAAATTAAGAAATAAATAAACTATTGTCTAATAAACGCCTAATATTTATTAGGAGAATTTCCTTTGAGATTTTTTCATTAAACATGCCAATGCATCCACATATTCATTAAATAGCCTCCATCAGTGTAGTTTAGAGCCATACTCATGTGCATGACAGAAAAAGGTGCTTTGGCCTTTGGGGTTCTGTACGTATAGTTTAGATTAACAGGTTGTTAATTGATCATCCGATGGTGACAGAATATAGCCTATGCCCAAAGTAAACGTCTTCACGGGTCCACCAAGACCCAACCAGGTCTTGGTGTCTAGGTTGAGTCTGTCACAATGGCAAATACAGGGCAAATACAGGGGCCCAAGTGCGGACACAGAGTCAGGGCAATATCTTTCAACAAAAGTTTATTGTGTATAAATGTCAGGCAGGCTCGTAATCAGTTGTCACCTGGAAGCAGAAGGCGGAAGCACCAAGGGGCAGGCAGGCTCATAATTGAAAGCAGGCAGAAGAATCAAGACCAAGGCTGAGCTTTTGGCAATAGTAAGGGATGCCTTAGTGGAGATGGGGGTGTTGTCCTTCAAGGATGAGGACTCTGGTGAGGAGGCTGTTGAGGGGGAAACTGCCATTGCTGTTACTCCTATACAGTCACAGGGAGATGTGATTTTAGACTACCCGGTTTTGACTCGGTAACTGGAGAGCCAGCTGATCAGAAGCATATTCAGATCCTCAGAGACACTGATGCAGCACAGTCAATAATTCTCACAGATAGTTTGCCCTGGTCTGCTGAGACTTAATGTGGCTCGCATGTCCTTTTACAAGGACTTGAAACAAAGCTGATGTCTGTGCCCTTACACTGGGTCTTTTTTATATCGAACTTGGTATCCGGACGTTTCTGTGGTGGTGTACTGTCTACGCTGCCGGTGAAAGGAGTCACACTGTTGCTGGTTAATGACATTGCTGGTGGTAACGTGACTCCAGTATTAGAGGTGGTAGACAGCCCAAAACTCAAAACTGCAGAACTGAACTTGGTTCAAGCCTTTCCCAATGTTTTTCCGACTTGTGTGTTAACAAGAGCTCAGTCTCGCAAGCTGGGAGATGTGGTGGATTTGGCTGGTTCCATATTTGAGCAAGTTGGGGTAAAGGAATCCAAGCAGAATCCTCCTAAGCCTACGGTGTCTGTTCCTGTACAGCTTAAAGGGGAAAGTGGCATCGCGCCCCAGTTGCAAGACATTCTCCTGTCCGTTACTCCGAAAAAGTTGATTGAGTGGAAAAAACAAGATGTTAGCCTGTGAAAATGTTTTGAATCACAAGGAGACAGCTTACTTTATGGATGCAGGAGTTTTGATGCGTAAATGGGCAGCGCATAATGCAGACAATGACTTGAGTGCAGTCTAGCAAGTTGTTGTTCCTATACAGTTATGACAGCAGGTGCTGTCACTTGCTCATGACCCTGCATGGTCCGGACATTTAGGGATAACTAAAACGTACAACAAAATCCTCCGGCTTTTGGCCAGGATTTTAAAGCCTGATATTACACAGTTCAGTAAAAAAAGTGTCATGTGTGCCAACTCACAGAAAAAGTGAATCAGCCTATTACTCGTGCCCCACTTCATCCGATTCCTGCATTGGGCGAACCGTTTGAGCGAGTTATCGTTGATTGTGTTTGTCCGTTGCCGAAAACCCGATCAGGTAATCAATTCTTACTTACCATTATGTGCAGCGCTACACGGTACCCAGAGGCAAGTCCTTTGCAGATCATCACATCCAGAACAGTGGTAAAGACACTGATCAAGTATTTCTCTATGTTGGGCTACCTAAAGTGCTCCAAACTGATCAGGGAACCATCTACATGTAGAAATTATTTTCTATTTTGCTAATGAATCTGTCTATTGCTTACCAGGTTTCTAGCCCGTACCATCACGAGAGTCAGGGGGCTCTTGAACGCTGGCACCAGACACTGCAAGCAATCATTAGGAAGTACTGTATGGGTGCTAGTGCAGATTGGGATGAGGAAGTTCCGTTTGTTCTCTTCGCTATTAGAGAAACAGTACAAGAGTCTATGGGGTTTAGCCCTGCAGACCTTTTGTTCGGACATACTCCGCGGGGTCAACTAAAAGTGTTGAAGGAGCATGTTCTGTCTTAGTCTTAGATTTATTACCAATCCCCTGCTCATCACTTTCATCCAGTTTTTCATGACCATATCATGTAGATCAGAAGCTCAATGACACTATGTTATAATTATGTTATCAAAACACCTGATCGCCGACGTTTCTCTCGCGTGTGTCATGTTAACATGCTGAAGGCATATCATGTACGTGTGCCTCCCGACACCTCCTAAAGTCAGCCCGTCCAGCCCGCAATTTCCAGTGTGGCTCTGGTGGTACTGAAGGATGATGCAGACTTGGAGGATGGTTTGGAATTACGCCATACATTACAACAGTGTGAACACCTCAGCAATTCAGAGATGTTTAAGAACCTACCTACCATAATGAAGCATTTCCTTTATACATTACTTTCGTACTGTTTTTCAAGACAGTTGACTGTTCTAAGTCCCACGA
Source organism: Amblyopsis rosae (assembly GCA_025399935.1). Taxonomy (NCBI): domain Eukaryota; kingdom Metazoa; phylum Chordata; class Actinopteri; order Percopsiformes; family Amblyopsidae; genus Amblyopsis; species Amblyopsis rosae. The sequence goes on along the minus strand of JAODTR010072873.1, from coordinate 6,045 downwards.
CTGTCCTAGCACATGACGTGGATGTGGGGAACACTGCTCCCATTCGTCAACATCCTTACAGAGTAAACAGTCGCAAAAGAGAGGGAATGAAAGGTGAGGTGGAGTACTTATTGAAGAATGACATGGCTAAGCCCAGCAAGTTCTTGGAGTTCTCCATGTATTCTTGTTCCCAAGCAAGACGGTACTTTCCGCTTATGCACGGACAATCGTCGTGTGAATTCTGTTACAATTACCACTGCCTCGGATAGAGGGCTGTATTGACAGAACAGGGTTGGCTAAGTATGTAAGTAAGTTACACTTGCTGAAAGGTTACTGGCAGGTTCCTCTAACCTCCCGTGCTTCAGACATTTCAGCCTTTGTGACCCCTGACAACTTGGTGCAGTACACCGTAATGCCTTTTGGCATGTGCAACGCTCCCACTACATTTCAGTGCTTGGTTAACATTGTGTTTGCTGATGTACCAAACTGTACTGCTTACCTAGATGATGTAGTTTGTTATTCGCCTACTTGGTCTGACCATTTCTCTACATTGACGGTTGTGTTTCAGCGCTTGTTGTAGGCCTCGATAACACTTAACCTAGCAAAATGTGAGTTTGGTAAGGCTACTGTAACTTATTTGGGGAAGCAGGTGGGATGTGGCCAGGTGCGCCAGAATGTGACTCTGCCTTTGAGTCTGCAAAAGCGCTACTTTGTAGTGCCCCAGTTCTTCCTGCCCCTAACTTTGACAAACCCTTTAAGTTGGAGGTAAATGCATGGTAGAGGCAGGTGCAGTCCTTTTACAGAAGGATGCAGATACAGTCGGCAGCCAGCTCTGACCCTCTCTTCACCCGAGTGTGAGATCAGATGATACTATCACAAAATCTATCTTCGACATAAGGTGCTCTGGTACCACGTACACTTATGAGCATCCTTACGTTCGAACAGAGTGTTTGTTATAGACAGTCCATAACTAGCACAGAAGTCTAACAACAAACGCCCGCTCGGGTTTAGATCAGGGAGGTCGTTCCTCCCAATCACACCTCTCAAGGTGTCTCTATCATTGCCCACGTGGGCATTCACGTAGAGTTCCCTACTGGAGCCACATACAGGACTCCATTAAGGGTCTCCAGGAAGGCTGAATACTCAGAACTGTTGTTTGGTCCATATGCACTGACAACAGTTATAGTCCCCCCCATCCACAACCCTCTTGTCTACCGGGGTAAACTCATATGGGGGCTTGCTAGTATACCCACACCCTGGGCAACTCTAGAGTAGAATAAAGTCCATCCCCTATCCAGGAGAACTGTTCCAGAACCAAGAATGTGTGTAAAGCTGGCGCCTCCACACACGCGCTTCACCTCCTACACAAGTTCTGGCTCCTTCCCCCACAGTGAGGCGATGTTCCACGACCCTAGAGCCAGCCTCCGCCACTCGGGTGTGGTTCTTCGAGGTCTCATTTGACAGGGCACCTGACCCCCACGGTTCCTCCCACAAGTGGTGGGCCAATAGGATGAAGAGGAGGATGGTGCCATGTTGCTTGTTCGGTCTGTGCCCGGCTGGGCTCCGTGGCAAACCCAGCACCCAACAAGCCCTCCCACTGGGCCTGGCTCCAGATGAGGGGCACAGGCTTCCTTCGGGCAGGGTAACCTCTCCTCTTAAATTATCTTCCATAGGGGTGTAATGGCATATTTTTACTTAATCTTATATATTACTTTTGCTTTATATAGGTTTGTGTTTATGAACTGAGAGATGCCTTTGTGTGCTTCCACAGACATTCATTAACATAAACTCTAAATAAACTCTAAACTCTTTTACCTAAGACTTGCTTTTTGTAGGTTTGAGATTAGTTAACCAGATGAGATTAGTTGAACGCCTGCAGGAAGAGCCTGGGGGCTAATCAAGAGGTCCCTGTATAAGGATGATTGACTATGCCATATATCTGCTCTGACCATAGAATGACCTGTGTTTCTAAGCTTTGATCTCTCCTGTCCTGGTTTAACGTGTAACCCCTCTGGCATGTCTTAACTGTAGCTACATATTCTGTCTTGATTGATTATATACCCTTTTGTTTATCATTGTCAACATGCTCTATGTACCAGCTATATAAGGAGCAGGCACACAAAGAAGGTTGAACATTCTCGCAAGATGCATTGAACTGCTTTTGTTGGGAATGCTCCATTTCTATAGAAATTATTAATTAAACAAAGACTAAAGATTCTCTGTCTAAGTATATCCTTTCATTAAAATTTCCCATAACAGGGGTCTTCTGAACCATTCTTTGTCTGGCCCCTCCCCTGAGACCACTTTGCCTTGGGAGACCTTACCAGGAGGACAATGCTCTAGATAACACAACTCTCAGGATAATAGGGCCACACAAACCTCTCCACCACGATAAGGTGATGGTTACCGGAGAGGTACCATCACCTCTCCAGTTTGGTTGGTTTATTAAATTGCAACTTTGTAAACTTCAATAAAGTCATTTTTCCTGAAGCTGTCTGCTTTTGTTCCTATTTCTAAACCCATATGAATTCTCCTTCACCTTTCCTTGACCCAATGACGTCTTCACTCGAGGTCAAGGGGATGCAGCCCTTCAGTGTCTGTAGGGCTGAATACACATTCATTGAAATAAAAACCTCCTACTTGCTATTATTTAATATTACCTATCCACTATTTGACAGGTTGAATAATTCTGAGCCCATTAAGACTTCAGGCTTATTACAAGACAGTGACATCTTGGGCCTGTTTCCGTTGTCTGTAAAGCACCTCCCTCTTGTGAAGCTTTAATGTAGGAACAGAAACAATTCTAAGGCTTTCCTGATCACAGATAGCGTTAAATAAACACAAATATGTTTTCCTGTTCTGCGGTCCTACTGGCTGTCCACACAGCACATAGTAAGGTGTTGATTTAGTATAGTGGTTAATTAAAAACAAAAACTCCTTCCTGCTCACTTTAAGAGGACTGATGTTGGTTTGTTTAAAGATATCTATATGTGATAACACCCTATATAATAGATATTTAATGTTTATAAAAAAATATGTCTGCTTTTATATTGTCAAGGAGGCTCAGTAATCCATACCTGATCTTCTCCAGTCTACAATGTGGACTCTCCAGCCCAGCAGAAAGCAGCTTCACTCCAGAATCCTGCAGGTCATTGTTACTCAGGTCCAGCTCTCTCAGACTAGAGGACTTGGAGCTGAGAAGTGAGGCTAACACCTCACAGCTTCTCTCTGACAGATTACAGCCATCCAACCTTTTAAAAGAGATGGATACTAACTGAAACATTACACTGATGTTGTAAAGCCAATTACAAAATTATGAATTTAAGTATTGTAGTTTAAAATCGAGCAAAACAAAAACACCTCTATGAGTAGATATTTGTTGTCTTTGACAGCTCCTTGAGCTGTAGCCGCTTCACCTTTAATGTATTTCCACTTTTAGAGTGGTAATACTTTCCTAATACTGATACCTATAAGTGTAACTGGACCATATACTTTAGAATTAATGTTAAAATATAAAAAACCTTTCAGCTCAGAAAAAAAGCTATGATGCTATTTAATACTGGAATAAACCTCAGCTGTATAAATAGGTATAATAGATATTGGATGTTTATAAATAAGATGTTTTTCTGGTGATTCAACATGTATCATGACAACAACCATTTTATACACTACAAAAAATCTAAATCTTACCAAGTATATTTGTCTAATTTCTAGTAAAAATATCTAACTACACCTAATATAAGACACAATTTGTAACGCTATGTGTCGCGAGGGACTCAGGCGCAGTAACAGACAGGCAGAACAGCAGGGAGGTAGTAAGAGAACTGGTTTAATACAAATACAAGTAGCAATACAGGTTGGCACTAGATGCGGTTGCTCGCAAGTGTCTCGTCAAACGAGGTGTAACAAACTGGCACCAGCTGGTGGGGGTGTGTGGTATTAGGAAACCTCGGACAGGAAATGAGGAAGCCGCATTCCTGCGTGGAGGGCCATTACGCTGCTGAGGACGGTTCAGGGGCGCTGTCCAGTGCTGATCCTCCCGACTGGTGCTGTCCAGCGCGGGCCCGGTCGCGAACCATGACACAATTACCAAACAAGAGCTTTTCTATCCACATGTCTTTTTTCAAGATATCTTACAAGCACATTTTCACTTAGCAGATTTATATACTTATTATGAGAAAATATGACCTTTAAATTAATAATTTTTTTTAACTTATTTTTAAAGAGCAATGTCTTGTAGAGTACTTATGGATCCTACTATAACTGATATGTTATTACAATAGGATTTGATTACACAATAATTTAGGCATTAGATTTGTTCACGCAGAATTATGGACCCCTGCATACATGAGTCAGACAGGCTATTCCTTGCAACCCTAGGGGATTTACGTCCAGAAGGTTTCGTTGTCCTGTCTCATGGATAATAGTACATGTCTGGTGTCTGTCAATATTACACTGGACCATCACAAAATTCATTAGTTTGTATTTACTACACAATGTGATTCATTTCATTCAATACACTATTGACTTTTGCTTTTGGCAGACGTGTTTCCTTTTGCTCTGCCTGCCCACTTGCTTCTCCCCATTTAAATGAGAAATATAGTTTTCGGGGATGTTAAACCACCACAAGATGGAAATTCAAATGACCCATTCCACGAAAACCAAGTATTTCTAGTAGTTTTTGGAATTAGCAATGTCGATGTGACACAGAGCAAGCCATTCCAAGTAAACTGTTAGCTTCCTGGTCTGTATTGGCCATAAACAGAAAAATGAGGAGAAATTAAGTGGACATGAAGCAGCCTAATGTTGATTAATTATAGACATTATTAAGTGTTTTAGTATGTATTTTGAGGAAGTATATATAAAAGCGGTTACACGTTAAATTCTAACAGGTTTTACGACGATATTATTTTGTACTTGGTTGCCGCCATATTGCTGTCGACGTCACTAGGTTGGTTGTTCTACAAGTGGTACATAGGGAGACAGCAGTTTCAGGGCATAAATTCTCGAGTCAAACTTTCATGTTGCTTTAAAATTGGGAAAGCGTAGATGAAAGTAATTGTGAGGAGATTACCACAAGCCCAATGTTGTAAAATGTCCAGCCAGTGAGGAGGATTAAAAGACTAAATGTAGTTTATTCAGAGGGAGAAGACCGGGAACACCAGTGGATTACTCCACTGCAAGCGAGTCGATCTTTCTTCTTCTTATGTGGATGCCTGTCTTGTGGATCTCTCCTGCATTACCATGGTCCGCAATTATTAGATGTTCATCTATTAGAGGGACGTATATTTTTGGAAGGGCCAATGGATTCTTTCACTACGCTTTGTCTGTGCACAGACTGGAGCGGGCTATCATCAACAACAACAGCAATCTTATGCCAATGATAGCCTAGCTAGCATGTAAAACGATAAACGGCCTACTACGGTAGTGTACGAGGGCTAATAAAGCTGAACGTAATATCTTGTTTGATAGTCGTCATTGAGGCTGACGTTTGTTTACCAATTATGATACTGGGAAGTGTTTGTTGGCAAAATATAACCAATTTTGTTATACAAAAAGCAATTTAAGATATATTGTTTATGGTGTACCGGCAATAGTTTGACTCGTTACGTGTCAACAAAAGAGACTCATTACGTGTCAACAAAAGAGACAACATAGCTACATTCTTCATTATGTTCAGGTTAACTGCAGACAGTTTATCTATGACACATATTCCAGATTGTGGCAACCTCCACCAGGAATGTTTTCCCATCACCACAACACTATGGCTTTCAGTACTATTTTATTATTTATTTATTCATTTGAGCAAGAAGCAGAAAATAAACTTTGAAGATCTTTGCTAGGTTAAAGAAAAGGAGTGATGTTAAAGAGGCGTGTCATCCAAGACATCCCCTCTACATCCAAAGCTTTCAGCATTTCTGGATGGATCTCATCAATCCCCGAGGCTTTGCCACTGTGAAGTTGTTTGACTACCTTTGTGACCTTCCCCAGGGAAATTGATGATGATCCCCTATCAGCCTCCAGCTCTGGCTCTATCACAGAGAACGTGTCAGTTGGATTCAGCAG
>JAODTR010072862.1:0-15573 GCA_025399935.1 Amblyopsis rosae | reverse complement strand
AACTAGAAATAATTTCGCCGACCACAAGGGGGCGGAAAAGAAAAACACAAAAAATAAATTAGCAGTGGAACGTAACAGCGCCCTTTCGACAGTACTGGTATACTGTATGTTACTAACATGTCATGCGCAAGGAATCGCAAAGGTGTTTTAATTTCCATTTATAACGCAACTCTAACGAGATACTTTCTCGACCAGGCAACGCTGTAACGTAACAAATTACTTTTTAACGTCAGTAATCCTGTAATGTAACAAGTTACTATTATAAGTAACGTTACCCAACACTGGTCTGGTTTTACTTTGTAGGTAAATGCTGCCATTTCAGGAACACCTAGGCAGGTCTTTTGAGCTTTGGATCAAACTCCCCTGCAACCTCTGTCAATCTTGAAACCAAGACATGGTCGTGGTTCCAGTTGCAGAAGTCTGGGGTTCTTGGACATAAAGGGAGCCATTTACAGACCTAGATCTTTCAGCCATATTGTCTAGAGCTCTCACTGCCCTTCAATTATGAAACGTGCATACAACAGAAATCTGTGTGTACGATCATTTCCACAGAAAGGTCGGCATTTATCAATCCGGACTGATTTGGACGTGAGCAGTGGCAACGATCAAATCTCACGTCAAGTCTCTACTCGTTTACGCAAGTTTTCGAGTCATCTTACTTGCGGTGCAGCATAGTAGAGGTGGCGGATAATTATCTGGGAGTTGTTTTTAGACCATATTCTGCTTCCGAGAGGCATTTATGAGTAGATATTAATTTAAATGTATGACGGCAAATTATTGTATTTCGTAAGACCAGTGTAGTCTGCAGGAGTAAGCCTATAGCCTCCATGCCAGAGAAAGCAACCTAATTGTGTCCTGTTCTGCATAGCTCAGGTTAACAGGGTGTTATTATTTGATTATCAGATCCGACGCTGACAATCTAGATTGCCAAGCCTGCTTAGCACAGCCCCAAACGAGGTCCGCTTTTTAGGTTCTTATTTTTTAAAAGCTAACCAAATAGCTCCATATTAGGCAGAATAAACATAATTAAAATTAAGCAATAAATAAACTATCTAAAAGTCTAATATTTATTAGGAGAATTACCTTTGAGTTGATTTCAGGACAGGCATTTGCATATCGATGCATCCACATATTCATATAGCCTATCAACCCAGATCGGGTAGCTAAATATAGGCTGTATAGATTATGGCAAAATTAGGGCTGTCGCGGTGATTAAGGGTGGCGCAATACCTCGCTCTGCGGTATTATCACATTTTTTTGTTTTTGTTTTGAATGGTCAAGTTCGTTGCGCAGAGCTTCCGAAATAGTGTGATTCTGGGTCATTTATAGACAACGTGATCTCAGTCCGTGGTGAGACAATTGTGCAACATCATATGCTTTCTACCAGTTTAGTTGGACTACTGGTAATCACGTGTAACTTTGTCCGGCAGATGTTAGGCCAAAATATCAGATGGAAAATATGACAAATTATTAAATTAAGCATATTAATTAAATCATATTAAATAGCGCAATATCAAAATCCTATGGCGCGCCAAGCGCAGCCTACGGTACACCGCCTTGATTTAGGTAGCATGTAGACAGAAAGATGATGGCACAGTTTCGGTTTAATAACCTGAAAGATTAGGGGACAACATATTCCATTTTCTTTCCCACACGAAAAGCAGATATGTCCCAAAAGAATCACTTGAGTGTGTCTGCGATGCACGATGTGCTTCCCAGACTGTACAGCACTTTACTAAACTGTAGTAAAGTGCTGTAAAGTGTAACGTCTGAGTGTCTTAAATACATACACTCCCAAAGGCTACAACCATGGATGTATTATAAGAAGCTACAACCGGCTAATATGGGGCTGGCGGAATTTGTGCTTAAATAGCGCACACGCCCTAGATCAGACGTCATATTCGATGGGCTAGCCTCATGAAAAAAATCTAATGTAAACATTGCGGTTTGCGGTAACGGCGGTTGCTTTCCACGGCCTGCGGTTGGGTTAGCAACACCGCAGTATTGCAATATTACGGTTATTGCGACAGCCCTAGGCAAAATATTATATTTTGTAAAGCCAGTCTATATCAGCGGAGGGAACTGTAGCATAAAGCCATACTCATGCATGACCGAGAAAGGTGTTTTGTCCTGCAGGGATCTGCATGTATAGTGCAGATTGACAGGCTGTATTTTATCATCCGATGGTGACAGTAGGCTATATAGCCACTTCCCAAAGAGCTCTCTATATGTAGTAAGCCTTGTTCACTACATTCAGGTAACATTTTTTTAAGGCGAAACGTCATCAAATCTGATTTATCTGAAAAGTCATAAATATTGACAAATAAATACACTTCCCAAATGTCTAGGCTATTTAAATAGGCTATGATAAATCGGCTATTTAGGCCTATATTATTAAGGCTTTAACCGGCCAGCACAAAGGTGGTGCATAGCTGTTTCGCACCTCTTCTCCGAGCCGGTCAGAGAAGTCTCTTCTTGAACGTATTACAACTCTCCATGTCGTAAACTCGAGGGGCGAGGCCTCTAAATCCATCATATTTAAGGGCGTGGTATTTAAATTACGCCTGTTTTCCAGTGCCACATTAATCAACGTGCGATCATTCTTACGCTTGTTTGGCGAGATACGAGCAGCTTCATAAATCACACGAGCGATTTCTTAAGATGAATTCTGCGCTCGGATCTGCGCTGGTTTCAACGCTAGATTGATAATTGAGGGCAACTTTGTCCCAATGGTGGAGATGGTGATTTTTAATGTGAACTACATTTTAAAGCTTTTGTATGTGTGACAACTCTTTTTTTAAGCTTTACTCTAAAGCTCCAATCACTTTTGCCTGTGATTTAGTCACATCAAAGTGTAAGAGTCTATTTACTGGTTTAGGAAAATGTTGTCCACACACAAATTGCAAACATCCAGTCCCATTCCTGTCTCTGTCCTAGCATTGACCCCTGCTGGCTCCTCTTGGCGAGGACACCTTGACCCACTGATCTTGTAACTCATGCTGTCTGACCTTTGACCTAGATATGGGTCTAAAGCCATGCTGCTTCCACCAGCCAACCCATATCATGTCACGTCCTTTGTTGGGTCTTTCACCAGTGACAGTGGATAGCCCATGGCCCATCATTAATTAACCATTTAGTCATGTATTTCTAATGTTAGTCAGCAAGCTATAGGTTGAGATGGTAACGTACAGTGACATTCACCATAGAATAGCATGTGGAGAGATTTCTGAAGGAGGTTCTGATATATTTTGTAGGTTAGGGTGAAATGGATCACACTATGCTCTACCATGTCCCTGTAGACCCTTGACAGCCTACTTTTATTCTAGTTTAATATGAGTGCAAAGCAAAGTTAGTCTCCCAGATCAGACTAGTCTGAATAGAGTGAGCATGGCTCTGCTCATGTAACCTTAAGAAGAACAAAACCCATCAGGCAGACATGTCTGTTGGGTTGTATGCAATGCTTTATGCGAGTAGAATTATTATATTATTATTATATTCCCTTAAACCTTGTTGCATGTCGGCAAACTCACTAATTCAACTCACTAGACTGGAATGCATATTTCAGTGTAAGGTTGATCGATGTCTACTAAATTAGCATCGGACGATGTCTACAGTAATACATCGTGATGGACGATGATATCGGAAGGGGGGTGCACTCGATATACCTTTTTTCTTAGCGTAATTTACTACACAAAAAAAAGCTGCAATTATAAATTATTGACCATAGTAGTTAATAAATTACTAGAAACAGGTAAGGCAGTAGGCTACTTACCATATTTCAGTGGCAGAAGTGCATGGGTACCTAAGTACGTGTATGTGTGCACATTTGCCCTGTCAATTACTCAACATGAATGCATTGCGGACCCCGTGTGTGGACCATGCACATCTTTCTTTCTAATCAGGCAGTGTGGGAACACTTCTCCCGACTGCCCTAGGGGTCTGTGAGCTGTCCTGGTTTATGCCTTGTCAGCGGGATGTGATGCATGTCAACATGACCTGGTGTGTGGACAGCTTTGTTACACACCCACACACACACTGGCCCCTACCACAGGCTAATGGCTCAGCGGAAGGTGTCCTAAAGCTTGACTTTGAAAGTGTACTTTTCTTCTTGTATTTTGTTCCCTTTTGTTTCTCAGTTTCTTGCTGTGCACCCCATGTCTATTTATTCCCATGGGATAATCCCAAAATAACTTTGTAATTATGCATTATTGTTGACTACAGGCAAAACTGGTATTTGACTCAAGTGGTCTAGTTCTGACAAGTCAAGGTGACTCGTACATCCTTAAATCACAGAGACGAGGGGATATTTCCCAAGAAATTGAACAGCACCCTGTAACTTTAGATTGTTAGTCGGACGAGTAAAAACTCTCCAAGAAAGGTAGTTTGATAAGAAGAAACCTTTTCAAAGAGCTTTTATGGGAGGGTCCCATTTCAATGTCAACCAGGTATACAATAGGTTCTCTGCATCTTGCACTTCCAGTAGAAGGTGCTGAAAGTCAAGGCAAATTGTTGGAAGTCGGAGAGAGAGAGGGAGAGGATTGTCAGCTACAGATCCCTCAAGGGCTAGTCAGACAGGAGATAACAGGATGGAGCTCTTTGTTACTTCCTCCATATTGACTTGCACTGTAATTATCTGGGAATGAGGTCTTTATGAGAGAGAGAGAGAGAGAGATCACCCTGTTGATTTCTGGTGACCTGTTACGGAAGGGGAAGAAGGTTAGGAGTCATGGTGCATTTCCATATTCTCTTTAGCTTAGCTTTCACCTGTCAGGGCCTGGGCTCTGTGTGATGTCGTGGGTCTCAAACCTGGCTGTAACTGGAGTTTACTACATATGTTTAGCTACAAGAGTTTACTACATTGAACCTGGGTTAGGAGGAAGGTCTGTTAGGCATGGCACCGTTACGATACTGAGATTGGTAATCGGTCCAATACTGACTTAAGTATCTGGATCGGTATCGGTGACAATTGGACAGTTGTAACCTATTTATGAGCCTGATCTTATTACATTAATTTACAAGCGTAGGTCTACTGTCAAGCATGAGCAATGTCTAACCTACCCAGGTCACACTACCAGCAGCAGGTTTCTAAATGCATCTAAGTCCTAAAATTGAGATTTGCTGTCATTTATTTGCAACTTATCTTAAACCAAACCACTCATGTCAATGACAACATTGTAATGTTTCTTTATGTTCATATATAGCACATATTGCATTATATTTTACAGAGTTAGGAAAGCGATGTTCAAGCCTGATGGTTCCTTACACAAAAACAAACATGATTCCCAGTCTCTTCCTCTGGTCACAGTGAGGAATTTAACACTGGGATCGGATCAGTACTCTATATCGGCCAATACCCAAAGTGTATCGGTATCAGGACTGAAAAAATTGGATTGTCCCATCCCTACTCTATGTACGGCATCAAGCTCCTTTAATTAAGTCAGGTGAGTTGTAATGCCTTAATGTAATAAGTGGTCTTAATATAAAATGTTACAATCATATTTCTCACAATTTCATAAAAATATAGGGCTCCGCATTTCTTTCATGACTACAGTTGCAATGAGTTCGACATAATATATGATGTAAAGGTACACGGCCCTATATTACACCCGGCGCAAAGAGGCAACACGAGTGTCTTTGCTAGTTTCAGACCAACACAGTTGTCATTTTCCTGTCCAGCGCTCAAGTTTTTTAAATAGCAAATGCGTCTTGCTATCATTTGAGTGCCTGTGGGTGTGTTGGTCTAAACATGAGGTGTGGTCTAGTAGTGCATTGTTGGCACATGAGGCAGCGGAAAGTTAAACCTGGTCTAAAGTCAATGGCGTGGCACAACAGTATTGCTTATGGCACAACGCATACACTCTGCTTGTTACACACAAAGAGATGCGCAGGAGCGCACATGCAAAGGATTAAACAAAAAAAAAGTACAGTGTGAAATAGTTTTAGTGTACGTAGCCTATATCAACATATTTTAGCGGTCTTGGTGAAATCTCGCTGTTGCCTAGGTGGTCTACTCAAGCGCTTTCACCATTTCGATTTTTGACACGTTAGACAGTTTGCGCTTAGATCGTTAAATTAGGGCCCTTAGTCTTTCATGTGTCTGCCCTTCAATTTGAAACAGACATTCAACCTTAACCCCCCTAATACTTCCCTGGATAGTTGTGTGCTCATAAACCGTACACTGGGGCCATCATTTAGGATATGGGGTCTAGTACCAAATAACCGTAGTGTACCTAACACGTATGCTGTATGGTGTTTAGTAACACACACATTCATTTTATCTTCCAGTAAGATGCCATTACCAGTTGGGGATGTTTTAGGAGTTTGTCATCTCTCCTCTTCCAGAATTAAGGCTCCTCTTCCAGGATTAAAGAAGTGAAATGTGGCGGGAAATTTTGGTCCCAATTTTCAGTCCCAAACAGTCTGTTAGTAATAACGTCAGGCTCGCACTGACCTATAGCAGGAACATGGCATTGCAGATGTTGTGTCAGATTTAGAGCAAGGAACTTAAGTCGTTAAGTGTAGCTAGTGGTCTTCCATCTCTTTGTATTTACTTCAGCCTTGATGTGTCAGTTTAATTTGGTGGGAAATGGTAATAGCAGAATCCTTGCTTAGAGTTATAACGGGGCTGTGTAATTCCATCTATGAAGCATTGCATGTCATGATATTGGAACGATGAGTCTCAGACGCAAGGATGAATATTTGTACTTAGACATTCAACTCACCTCATATCATATATCATATATCATATCAGCATGTTTGTGTCTCTTTGATTTGAGATTATGCTGCTGCTTTGAAGTTTGGCTGGGCAAAAAGTCAGTGTTGTTTCCCCAGTAGGAGGTAACATGCAAGTTGGTTGCTGTTAAGCCAATAACTAGCCAATAATGAATTTAGACTCCCATTGTGCTTTTTGGGTTATTAACAAGGCGAATGCCTGAAAGTAAACAAATATTGAATAGGTCGAACACTCTTGTACTGAAAAATAGTGTCTGGGAAGAGTGTCCTTCGTATTCACCAACAGAGACTGCACATCTGAGTGTCAAGTGCCTCTGAGCAAGGCACTTGATGAGTCTTGTTTATTCACGTGTGACAAAGCTTTGAAATGTGCATCGTATGGAGACATGTTAAACACAGAGATAGACAGACCAACATAAACATGTTTCCCATGTCCAGCTCCCTGCGTTGGATGACCAGCTGTCCACATAGCGGACCATGAGTTAGTGGTGACTCTGCCCCCTGTGTCTCTGAAGTGAAGTCCCCCAGTGCACTGGAAAATAACTGAATGGGGGTGTGGTTTAGGGCAGGATTTGTCATTATGGCTGAAACCTTCAGTGGACCGTCAGGTCTAGGAAGCTGACGCCATTTCTGATAGACATGATATAAGAATCAACATTTTACCATTTGACAGCAATTCAAAATCAACACAGCATTATTGTGATCCATTAAGTCACTAAATGTTTATATTAGCATTAGTAATATTATGTATCTTGGTCAAATTAAACATGACTACATGTGCTTCACTTTACCTTTCCCATTTAGGCAATAGACTATTAGAATATTTGTTCGTGTCCTAAATTCACTTAAGTACTTTGTAGTGGAGGAGAAATGTTTTAGTTCACTGATTACAGCCACACCACGTTAGATGCAATTCAATGAATTGCCTCTGTTTCTCTGAATGCAAGAGGCTCGACTAGTCTGGAAAATGATCTATCAATATTCTGAAATGACTAACATTGAGCTACACTATTGGAAAAGCAAGTTAAGATGATTTTCATATATCACCTTTCACCCTGAAAAGTTCAATATGAGAGATACTGTATTTGAAGAGTCATTGAAACACTTTCTATCTGGCTCTAGCTTCCTGTCAGGACAGACTTCTCTGGAGGTATACTGGAGGCAAACGGCATCTTCACAAGTGGATTAATTCAGCTGTCACAACTCTGAGAGCCAGCTGGGTAGAGATGGACTGTATAGTCGTTAGTGGGAGGCCCTTTTTTAACAACGCTTACAACCCATCCTCACAATGGAGGAGTGGAAATGAGGAAGGACTTTTTATTATCTCTAAGAAAGATGTTCAAAGACTCCAAGCTTAGCCCTATATTAACCAAACAACAATGCATCCTATATTTACAAAGGCATCGTGTGGTACATACAGCCAGTGTCTAGACGCAGAGGGATTTGTAAAAGTATTTTTAGAGAAGATCATTGTGTGTCAGTCCAAGTCTGTTTGCGCACACACACTATATCCAACTGGGTAGCTTATCTCGATACCAGCCTGCTGCTTTAAAGATAAGATAATTTTCTCTATCTTTTTGACCTAGTCTTTTAATACAGCCTACACTGTTCTATTCTGAAGGACAACATTAATAGACATGAGTTTCAATATCTGCTTCACAATGTACACCATTTCACTTTATCTTTTGACTGTATTGATTGGACAGTATTTGGGGATAGGTCTGCAGGATGTATTTCATTCTGAAGAGGATAAGCAAGATAGCAAAAAGAACAAAAGCCTTAGATTTATGATTGGGCGGATTGAAAAGTAACAGTAGGTTTTTTGTGCAGTGCAGAATAGATAGCATTGTTGTTTTGGAGGGAGTGCTGACATGTGCAGGCCCGTTGGAACTTTCCTTTGCGTCTAATTAAACTTTCTATCTATTAAGGTAACAAATTGTTTCTTGACCAAGGACATCCATGCTTCCATGTCTGCCCTGCTACAGTGGGAATTGTCTAGATCTTCAATAAGTCGCTTGAGGTCTGTAAATCAGAAAGCAATTCCTTTACACATCAGTCATTGCCCTAGGGTTTACGCATCAATCAGTAAGTTAAGTCACTGATTTTCTCACTGCTTTTTGTCTTAAACACCCTATGCTGTCCCAGTAATACTCTGTTGGCCTCAGTTTGGGTTTCTGTTTGCCTTTGCCTCACCTTTAAGTGGCTCACCTTCCTATCTATTCATCCCCTTCTAGGCAGGCATACACTCATCAGAATTATTACAGTGACTGTGGAAGGCATCTCTAGTTGTGGAGACAATACTAGTTTTCCAACTAATAGAACAGCCATTTTGACCTTATCTCTCTTAGAGGTTTACATCCCATGATCATATATTCTGGTCTAGGTCCAAACACCACATATTTCTCAATAGAGGTGAACAACACAAGTGAAATTACATGTTTTTATTTGCTGTTTGGCGACTGTGGTACAACTCTGGATGGAATGGCTGGAGCCTTTACTCTCTGTCACCCGTTGCATGGCCATAAGCATTTCTGCTGTGTCTACCATCTTAATAACTTATAGGAGGGCAAGGTTCAGATAACGTATCGTGGAGATAATTATGTCCATTTGTGATATGAAAATGTAAATTTACTATTTACTGATGGTGTTAATTTACAGTAACATACTTTTTGTAATCAATATTATGGTCTTGAGGGCTTCCAAGTTGATATGGGGTGTAATACGATTGGAGGGTTCAGTGACAGAATGCGTCTTTTGCCATGAAATTAGCACTAAGCGTATGCTATAGGGTTTTTTTGGTATTACTTTTCCTCATAAAGTATGTTTACAATTCTTCACCAAGTGTGAGTGGAGAACTTCACAGGCTGTGGCATTTGAGACATCGCCTGGGGTCATTTGGAATTGATATTTCTATTCAGATGGCCTCACAGTTGACGTCAATCTCTCGAAGCGAGAAGGCAGGCTGTGTCTCGAAAACAAGTCTGGATGAAAGCAGCAATGACTGGACTGGAGTACTCTGGTTCCCTCAACCTGGTTCTGTTTTGTTTCCTTTAACGTGCTATGAAAGCCAGTGTTTGAACCTGCCCCTATTAACATCTTTTTGAAGATCATAGCTTCCTATCATCTGCTCATCGTTTCTTGGAGTCATAAATAAATGTATTAATATAACAACTAGCCAAACTTTCTGCTGGCATTTGTTTTGATCACGAGCATTGCAACAAGTAAACTAAATTAAAGTGTAAAATCCCATAGCCCCAGGTGTGTATCTCTGCCAGTGTAATGCGTACAAATCATTAGGCAAGCCATAATGTAACATTTGTACGCTCTCTAAAGAGTCTCAAGAACATTACTGCTTTATATAGTGGGTGTATAATAAAAGCAGACACAGTTTCTCTTTTTTTCTCTCTTCTTTACTGAGACAACAGCTGGTACAGTAGCACCAAACATCATTCACCTTCAGAATCACAAAACCATAAAGCAAGTCTGATGCCATTACACTCCAGCCTGTACGCTGGATAGAGCACTTAATTTCCCCTTTGAACTCATCAGAAGTTTACATTCCCAGGTGTGTAACCTTGCGTTGACCGCAGGAGATGATCGTATCCATGACAACATCGGCTGTACGTCACAACAAAACATACAGTCTCATACAGTAGTGCTGGTGAAGAGGCTGAGACTAGAGACAGTCTCTTATATGACGTAGTGCTGATGAAGAGGCTGAGACTAGAGACAGTCTCCTAGGTAACATAGTGCTGGTGAAGAGGCTGAGACTAGAGACAGTATCCTAGGTTACGTAGTCCTGATGAAGAGGCTGAGACTAGAGACAGTCTCTTATGTGACATAGTGCTGATGAAGAGGCTGAGACTAGAGACAGTATCCTAGGTAACGTATTGCTTATGAAGAGGATGAGACTAGAGACAGTCTCATGTGATGTAGTGCTTAGGAAGAGGATGAGACTAGAGACAGTATCCTAGGTAACATACTGCTGATGGAGGGAAGAGGCTGAGACTAGTGACAGTCTCCTAGGTAACGTAGTGCTGATGGAGGGAAGAGGCTGAGACTAGATGGAGAGCACATCAACAGGCAGTGACTTCAGAGTCACATAGCAGAGGTAAACCACATGACCAACCATGGGCTCCTCACAGCACCTGACCATGTGACCACACGTCCAGTGGAGTGACGTGACATGTGGGGACGTGGACACCCGTGGGAGAGGTGGAGGGTTGTGGGCTGAATAGAGATAAAGGAGTATGTATGAGAGTGTACAGAGCTGTCAAGTTGATTTATCTCGCCCCCCTAATGAAACTGTGTCAACAGTCTGTCTTGCATTCCTGCCATGTAATGGACTCCTGTCCACACAGGTGTAGCAGGCCGCTTCTGTTTGCTCTTGTACTGCATGTGTCTTGTGATGTCACCCAGGTGTAATTTCAGTGATTGGAGGGCCTCTCTCCTTAATGCTGCTCTCTCTTTCCCCCCTCTGAGCATGCTCACATGTCACTCAGTCTTCTCGGAACAATCCTCTCTTCAAACACGCATTACCCGAGGCCAATAGAAGCACTCTGCCATTCTTTATGTTCAGCTTTCACATTGTGCATTGTCAAATTCCAAACCGGCGTTGCCTCGTTCTGTTTTTGAAGAGCAGCAGATGAAAGGCCCATGTGTGGGGTGTAGTTACAGGTGTTTTTCAGGCGAAAAGTTAACCCCTCCCCTTTTAACAGCATTTACCTGTCTCGCTTGTCAAGTGTTGTTACAGGTGTTTTGAGGGGAAACCCCCCCTCGTCTTTTAACGGCATTTACCTGTTTCACATGTCAAATGCGACCACTGCATTTGTTCATGGTGTTGTTAGCCCAAACAAACTGCCTTAACACCTGGGACTTGCCCGGACAGGCAGAAAGGTGGTGGAGCTATTATCCCTTTATCGCTCTCATCCTCTAATAATCCCTTTTAAACTAAAGTACAAAGGCAGCCCAAATTCCTGGCCTGGTGTCATTTTTCAGCAACAGAAGAAAAGTATCAGTGGGGAAATGCTGTTATTTTCTGAGCGCGTTATGTGGACTAGTGCAAAAATGGCCATTGAATGACTGTATGTAGACTTCTCTCTTTCTCTCACTCGCCTTCTTTAGCAGAGTCATAGATGCACACACCTCTTGATGGACAGATTAAGGCTCCATCACGGATGGTGCCCAGATCAAACAAAGAGGCTGGATATTACTTGGCAGCTGAATAAATATATCGTTCCTGCTTGCTTACTGCTACCACCATTAACCTTCACTAAAACCCTCCGCTATTTAGTTTGGAATTTAAACGATGACCCTTACAGGCCACCGCACTGACATTTGTGATTGATGCTCTCTTGCCTGCTGTGAGGTTTTATTCTGTTGGAACGTTGCCATAGCAACCATGGCATTTTGGCAAAGCGGGATCTAATCATTTAATGTCAATTTGTTACCTAAATCATTGTGGTTACTGGTTAGTCACCAAAGCTGCTGGAATCGGGCCTTACAAGCCTGTCTGCAGGAAGGAACATGAGTTTGCCATACTACTGTGAACCCAACAGAAAAACTGCTGTATGTGACCATTACCTGTACGTGAGTGTTGTTTATATTATGTGTGTGTGTGGGGGGGTATCATTACGACTGTGGGCCCAGAAACGGTGACAGTTATTCACAGCTCCACCCAGCTGCATGGTACGGTAGTACTAACAAACAGATATGCTGTTTCACCCTCTGATTGTGCAGACCGAAGTAGAATTAGACTAGTTCCCGTGGCT
Organism: Amblyopsis rosae; assembly: GCA_025399935.1. Lineage (NCBI taxonomy): Eukaryota > Metazoa > Chordata > Actinopteri > Percopsiformes > Amblyopsidae > Amblyopsis > Amblyopsis rosae. The sequence continues at coordinate 3,070 of JAODTR010072862.1, read as the reverse complement.
AATTTGTGCGTTTGTTTTGTGGTGTCATTACATTATTTATTGATTTTCTGTTTATGTTTGTCAGGAGAGCTGTCGTAAAATGTTAAGTACCGGTTATCTCCCACATCTTATTAAAGGTGACACGAGGAAGGTAGTTTAGGAACTTCTCCAGACAGTTTCTGGATAACCTCTATTCCATTTCTCCCTGCGGTGTTGGAAGACGCTTACATGTCTGTCAGATCGTATAATTGGTGTGACTAAGAGCCCAGTTTGGTAAAGTGCTTCTGCTGGAACATGTGATGCCAGTCTGTTATACTGCGAGCATATCCCTGGTTCATCCAACATAATGTCCAACATGTAAGGCTCTTTGTCCATTTTCATTTAAATGTGCACTGTAACAGACATCAAATGTTTGTCCCATACAAATCTCAGATGTGAACTTCAATAATGTTTGGATGTCATCGAAGTTAGCCACTACATTAAAGTCAGTGATACATAGCAGACAGTGGCTGATAAGAAATAGAGGGTGGTGGGTGTCAACAGTGTCCAACATTCCAAGCATGTCACGAACCTCTGTTCTGTTCCAAGTGATTAAATAGTAACAGCTACACTTTGCCTCTGCAGCGATATGCATATTGTTCATGCACACTGTTCATGCACACAACTGTATTAGAAGAACTGTTGGTTAAGTACAACCTCAGGCTAACCATTCTAGAAATGCATTGTTTGTGTACATGTGCATAACAAAACAGTGATTACAGCGATATTCTACTTTTGAGCAGTTGTTACAGTTGAGCTACTCTGGATGTACAGTCATCATGTACAGTTACTTGCGAGGCATGTTTAAGTCATAACTTCATTGCTACGGTCTTCTTCATAACCCATGTCAGGCTGTGTTAGATTCGTATGGGGACAGACAGGGCAGTGTGTAGGTTTAAAGGCCTTTTGTACAGCAGATATGGTAAGTTCTGAAAGCAAGTTCTAAATAATAAGTCTAAGAAGAGAATGTCCACATTTGTACTGCTGTGAAGGTATACTAAATGAAGATTAATAACTTTTAGATTGTTTAATCATTTAGAAAATGTTTCCGAAACGCTGTGATTTTAATGTGCTGGTAGCCGAACAGCTGCGATTCGTAAGTGTAAGGGCTATTAAAATGATGCAACCATTGCATAGAGCTGAATGTGTGTCTACCGGCTGAAATCTGAATAATACATTTGTCACTCGTCTACGAAAAATAGGGAGAGGAAAAAGGCTAGCTTAACCATTTTTCTGGAAACCAGAAGTTAGCATGGAAGCGAATCGTCATTCTGTTAAACCTTGACCAGTTGAATTTCATTGATAATGCCGCTGTATTAGATCAGATGTGTTATAGAGTACAGATTTTATGCATATTCATCATTCATTCAGTCATAATTAGGCAGATAATAGAGGTAGGGGCTTTTCCTTTACAGATTCCAGAGAAACGCTAGAGATCTCTCATCAGTAAAAGTCAGTAAAAGTGATTGCTCACGGATTGCTTAGGAATGATGAGCCATTGACCTAATTACCGTTGTTACTATTTATCCCGTCTTGCATTCACCCTCCGAATGAAACGGCGTCTCCCCTCCGAGACCCCGGTCCCAGATCTGAAGCAGATGGTGGAGTTTCCACCCCCCACCCCCCCGCGTCAAATCTCTGCAGGCCTCTACTGCTATTTCAGGCGCTGATGAGCCGCGCTGCGTGAGGAAGTATGTGGTGATGTGGTACAGCATGCCCCAGAAAACTGCTGGCACACAACCTTGTGTTGAATAGGAGAAACTTCTGAGAAAAGAAAACGTGTTGTCGTAGTTTGATTTAGCAAAGGATCAAGTGATAGCTTGGGACGGGTTTGTTCACAGCAGTGGTAACCAAGCAGGGAAGGTGGGAGAGCTGGAGTTGACCAGGTGTCAATCCTCATGCTTACCAGGCAGTTTCACTTACAATAGGACAGCCCTATCTGGCAAATCAGATGGGATTCTCAGTTGCAGCGATGTTGCTGTGAATGGGGTGTTATGTGACGTATGGGCTGTGTGGCTTTCAAAGGAGCAGTTTGATAACATCTAGCGGAACACAATAGGGACTTGGTTGCTAACGAGTCACCACAAAGCCCTAACTGCGCTCTGTCATTGTGCTCCATAGTCGCACCACGTGCATTCTGGGGCACGTAGGCCCTATATCCATTGGTCAGCTGGTTTACTTTTTGACAGCGCTCCCGTACTATGGGCGCTTATATCAACAGGTTTGTTATCTATTTAGAGAGAGAGAGAGAGATAGAGAGAGAGAGATTTGCATCTAGACTCACAGAGGACTTTGATGTGGCCCATCTCATCAGGTTCAACTTAAAGCCCTTGTTGTCAAGGAGAGCTGCTTCCTACAGTCAACTTCCAGCTAGGTGTGAAGATGGTGCATGTAAGTCCCAAGCCATGCAAGATGGACACAATTGGTGTCTGTTCACATGTATGTGCGTTTGCTAATGCATAGAATAGAGTGCAATGGAAGAGGGTGGAGAACGCACCGCCATTAGCACCTTAGCGGGGGCAGATCTAGGACAAAGGACATGACCTGTCTCGTATACCATTGTATACCATTCAGTCAGTTGAAATTATATAGCATGTGAATTTAACTATTTTGAATGAAAACACATTTTCTTTTGTCTGTATGTGGCTATTTGCGGTAATATACTTTATATTGGTTTCACACATAACTGTGTTTTACGTGTTAATTGAAAAAAGGAAATTCAAACACTATACTGTATGTGTGTACAGGTAGGTAAATATTTAGAATTCGTTTAATTTGTTAGAAATGCCAGGAATCTGTGAGCTATTGTGCTCGTCCTCAGTAGCCTATACCTATGTGGATTTAGATTTTTCACCACGCTCAGAAGATGTCTTGCATTGCTTACCAAACCTTTCTTTCGGTCTTATACCGTATTGGTCCGAATATAGGACGACCCTGAATATAAGACGACCCCCCCTTTTTCAAGAAATATTTTTGAAAAACACTTTTTGAAGACCAAATGTTAAAAATGTATTATACAAAAAATACATTAAATAAAACTTGCTGTACCGTT
>JAODTR010072841.1:0-15576 GCA_025399935.1 Amblyopsis rosae | reverse complement strand
AGACAACACAGCTCTCAGGATCATAGGGACACACAAACCTCTCCACCACGATAAGGTGATGGTTCCCGGAGAGGAAATTAAAAATAAGAGTCAAATGTATGTTCAGCTAATTATCATCCACGTGCATGTATGGCCGTTCATAAACAAGCAGCCTTTTAATTATCAGACTAGAATCAACATGGCTGTTCGTAAGGCATGTGAGAACCAAACTGGACGCAAGAACAGATTTGACTTTTGGTCAACTTGTGCATGAAAGGAAAGACATTACCTTAGAACTCCACATGTCCCTTTAGTAAAGGTGCTTTTATTGTCACATACATTTAACCCTTATCCCTCAAGGGAGCAGTGGGGCAGCCGCTGTGCAGCGCCCGGGGACCATCTCCAGATATGTGCCAATGTCTCTGGTCAATGGCACTGACAGGAGAGAGTGAACCTGACAGGTTTTTTTGGATGTGGTGGAAACCGAAGCACTCGGAGGAAACCCACGCAGACACGGGGAGAACATGCAAACTCCTTCTAAAACCAAGTGTGGGGAATATGTTTGCTTGCAGTTGCATATACATACTTTTTTTTATGCGGCTAATGAATTAGGCCTAATGGTGTCCTAACATTTCCACAAATAGGCTAACACACTGTACCTCAGTACACTGTCTTAAACGAATAAGGACAACATTAAAGTGCAATATGGAATGTTGAATTCAACACAAAACAACACTGAACACAATGACCTCTGGAAAAGGGGGCGGTGCTTAGTGCCATCACAGTTGTTCACAAACTCCTGTATTGTAATTGAGTTGAGATGCCCAACTACCTTTGTCCACCTGTCAGAGAGTTCTAGAACCGGCCCTGCAACAACCACAGATGTGTGCAAAATGCTGCTTTTCTTTGCAATCTCAGGCAAGGACAGAGATTGCAGAATTCAAACAAGTCTCAAATCTAGTCTAGATCAAAATGATTTATTCTTTATCATTCAAAGTATTTAGCCTAATTCACAATAATGTTATTCATGCATACCTTGCTATAGCGTACATATTTATTCATGCAGATTTTGTGATCTATTTAATGCGTTTATTAGGCGAGGGCTCAGCACCAAATCTCTATTGCCTCAGTGGTATCCTTGGGGACTTGCGGCACGGAGGAAAGCACTGACCTTGCAATGCTTTTGCCAGCAGCAGATATATTAGGATGATTTGTGATTTGGTCTTATAGGGGTAACTTCACAGATAGGAAATGGTTTTGGCTGTAAATACTCGTAAAGCAAAAAATTTGGAGTCGTAAAATGATGACGGACACCCACATAATTTTTTTTTTAAGAGTTTCTCCTACAATTAGGAGCTACATTTACCGTTAGTGGTTTGTGAATACAGCCCCTGGTCTGAAATCAATTGTGGTAAAATCTATTTCGCTGTTATTTTATAGGAGCATTAATATAGTAATTTGTGCTTACATGGGCATGCTCTTGTACGCCTCCACATAGACTTGTTAAACACACAGGGAAACACAGCAGAGTGCAGCTTCCTCTGCAATGTAGCATTCTTACTTACTACTTTAGACTGCCATTTTAAAGGCAATCCACCAATGTGCAGCCACACTTGGCTTTTAAAGGAAATTACAGATGACACTGGTTAGTTTATTGCATGTTGCGCCCAAAATACATCCATGATTAATTTAGAGAGTAAGTACATCCCTTTTGAACCATGCACCTGGATCTGCAAATGTTTTTATTTTTTTCTCCCTTTGTTAAACTAGTAAAATTATATTTGGACACAACCTAAATGCAGTTGTACCATGCTTTTAGACCACACCACGTGCTTAGATTGTTACAACATAGGCCTAGCCCTATTAATGAAGGCAGGTGAAAGTGAAACAGTGAAAGAATGAGCAAGGAATTGGATGAATGAATAACTGGTCAGACAAATGAATGACTTCACACAAAGTTCAAGAACCTCACAAGAGTCTCTTGCTTGTGTTTGTTGGATGTGTCTAATATTGTGTTTTGGTTTTTCCAGGATGACTGGGGCTCAAGTGACTCGTCTAGTAGAAACCAGGCTCGCAGCTCTGATGACAAGACGCACAGTCTGGAGACACTACCTCCAGGTAGGAAGCCTTGTAACCACAAAGGCTAGACTGCCCTCAATATACTGTACTGCTGTTTGACATTGTAGATGCGTGCAAAACTCCAACGCATCTTGTCAGTTTGTGGTTTAATACCACATGAATACAACACACTCTTGCACGTGTGTGTGTCTGCGTGTGTGTGTGTGCACGCGTTAAGTCAAACAAAATAACTTCTAGAAAACATTTGTCCACTCATTGCCAACAATTTCCCAATAAGACACACAGTCAAAGGAGATTGTCTTTGTGCTTGGCGAGAAATGGACCACAAATAAGTGCTCAGTCACCAGTGTAGTAAAGTATCTGATGACACACACAAAGACCTGTTGCCGAAGGCATTGTTACTAACCTTTACTACAGAGTCTGACCTATTTGAAGGCATTAAAGTTGATCGTCAGACAAAGAGAGTCCATTCATTGTTCATCTGCTTTAAGTGATTCACAAATTCAACAGGGAGGGTGTGGAACTCTTTTTTTTTTTTAAGCAATGGTTCAAGAAGTGAGAGCATTGTTGTTTTCATGTATTCATGCTGCATCCATTCTGCTTATTTGGCGACGACAAGGTTTCTTTTGTGTGCGCGTATCCCGGCGCAGTACATTACGAGATACATCCACACACGGACACATTGATTTCTCTAGTATGTCACAATGCAACGGGTGTGTCCGCCCGGCTTTGTCAGACTGAGCCACAGATCAGAGAAGTGAGCCGATGACTCTCATCTGGCAAAATGTGAGTAATTACTATCCGCTAGTAGGGCTTGGTATCAGCCTGGACATCACACACCCAGGCAGTCTACTGGGTCTCGCAGGCACCTATTATAGCCCTAGTCAGATCATTGCACTCACTGGCTAATTTGCATGCACGACACGGTCACTTACTCTTGGGGTAGATGCAAGCACATATTCAGTGTCTCGGTCTCTCTTGTTAGGCCTCGTGCCCTCATCCATACTCGGAGATAGTATAATCTCATATTGCCATATGCTCACGCAAGTCATTAGCATAGCAGCTGCAACCAGTTAATTAGCTGCATTGTTATCTGTGTGTGTGTGTGTGTGTGTGTGCGCTCGCGCACACGTTTGTTTCTTGGCAGGCACTGACAAACTGTGAAATTAACATGACAACTTCTCTCTGTTTAATGTGGAATAATCTACCCAGAATGACAGAATGTGCCTGTTTGTGTGCAGGCACAAATGTATGTACGTGTGTGTGTGTGCGCGCGCATGTCATAGTTTGTCTTTGTTAATAACCTTTTTGTTTACATAACTGTCAATTACAGAATAACTAAGGACAATTACATTAATTTCATCCATACGATTATAGTCTATTATGTATTTTAATGGCTGGGTCTGACAGCTGCTGGCAGGAATTTGATCAGAAGCTCGTTTATATATATTTGTAAATATGAATCATATTTATGTAATTGTTATTGTGTGTGTGTAGGTAAGGTGCGCTGGCAGGACTTTGACCAGGACCTATATGTTGGAGCTACCGTGGTTCGACCAGGCCAGGATCCCTACGCCAGGAACAAATTTAACCAAGTAGAAAGTGACAAACTGCGCATGGACAGAGCAGTGCCTGATACCAGACATGACCAGTATGTATTAACTGTCATGCATGTAAACATGCATCGCCCCACACACACACACAGATATCCCAGGATCTTTCCTCTCAACCTTCACAGAACATTGGTGTTTGTGTGTGGGCTTGCAGATGTGGGCGGTTGTGGGGGAGATAGTGTTGTAAATGTTTGTGTTCTGCTCTCTGTGTGTGTGTGTGTGTGTGTGCTCTGATTCTAGTGTGTATGTGTAATCTTGTTGCTCAGTTATCTTGCTTGGGGATAATAGGCAAATTGGCGGTAGGATAAAATCCTCCCTTGGGAACTTCCTGTGCCGTGGCCTATCAGATAACAGAAGGAAGTAGCGGTAGAGCACGCATATCTGACCTACCCACAACATCCACCCGCCATGAGCTGATGGTGATTCAGCCTGTGTTGGCGTGCGCTTCTTAAATCCTTCAGTACAGTTGTTCTAAATCGTTAGCCACTGCAGCCAAAGAGCTTGCCAGCTCCACTTTGAGAGTCGGCCCTTCAGCACACGGGCAACAGATATCAAATGTACCAGGGTGCAGCACAGGTCATGCAGAATGTTGTTGTGCATCATTTGGCATACATTAATTGTTTTGTCTTTTATGGGACGGCAAATGACCTGCTCGTTGAGTTGTGAGGGGTTGCATGGTACCACGTGCGTCTCTTTAGGGCAGTGTGCTGTCAGTGGCAAGCAAGCTGAAGAAGATGGATCTCAGCCGTTTGAAATGAAATGGCGTTGTAATCATTGGGTCCGACCGCAGGTCGCTGTCACTCAGCTCCTCCCGAGCATTAGTCTCTTTTCTGTGTGCAGCACGTGTCTCACATTTCACAGCATTTCTGTCATGTGTTTGTGTGTGTGTAGGATATTAGAGTGTCAGTCATCAACTAGAGATACAGAACACAGAGAAATTATGTCTTAAGAAAAGACCACACTTTAAAAATGCAGTACAGAAAAACATGTTACATCTAAAGTAACCAGCAGAACATATTTATGTAAACTATACATCTTTATTTTGTTTGTTTGTTAGTGGTATTCTGAATCCTATGTGCCATGTTAAAATTGCAGAACAGAATAGCATTCCTAAAATATACTGCATGGCATGTATATCGTTACAACATATTTTTCTGTGTCTTCGTGTGTTTAGCTGCAAACATAAATCGTGGAAGTCTGAACTGCCGGCCTCCAGTGTGGTCATTACCTTCCACAACGAAGCCCGCTCGGCTCTGCTACGCACTGTGGTTAGGTAGGCATTTGTTATGTTGAACATTTAGGATTCTACTGACCTTTGAACCTCTCTATATGTTGAAATATCTCGTGTGTTGTTTACTTCATTCTGTCTTGCTCTTTCAGTGTTTTGAAGAAAAGCCCCGTCCACTTAGTGAAAGAGATTATTCTGGTTGATGACTACAGTGACAATCGTGAGTAACACACAAGCAACCCGAAAACACCAACGCACATGTGCATCCATTGAGACTAGTGTTTCAATAGTAGGTTGTATGACAATACATACAATATAATAATCAACAGTGTTGGGCAAGATAATAAAATACTATTTACTTATTACTCCTTCAAAAATTATTAAAATGACTGTACTTATTACTGGGTATTTAAAGTAGTTAGTTACGTTACTAGTTACATTGCTATATTACTTTCACAATTACTACCCTGTCTAGCCCTTTCTTAAAAATTACAACATGTGTAGCCAGCTCATTTTAGAATTGAATCCTCTTTATTGGAACAATAATGAACCTTAGGAGTCAGCAATCAGCCAAAGTGAAAACATTGCAGCCTCTCAAACCAGATGATTGACAGGTTGGTTCAATTAACCTACCCTAAGTATGCTAGGACAAGATATCTTATTCTTGTAATGCAGCATTACTTGGATTAGTAATTGTAATATTATTACCGTTTTGGAAATAGTAATTAGTTACACTAGTTATAATATTACAGTAAGTAATTACTAGGTACTACCCAACAATGATAATAAAACATTGTGTGTGTGTGTGTGTATGTGTTTAGCGGAGGACGGAGCATTGCTGGGGAAGATTGAGAAGATTCGTGTACTGAGGAACGACCGCAGAGAAGGTGATTAGTATGAAAGGTCCAGACTAATTCAGAGCCCTATCTTGATGTACAGAATCCACTGAGCTGTTAGATGATCACTGTGAAGTGTGGACTAGTTATTGCCCAGTTATTTTTCATTTGGGGTTAAATTTCCTTTTTTAAATTTTATTTATTATTTTTTTTTTGCTTGAAAATTAAGTTGAGTAAAAAGGTTTTGTTTTGTTTGTCTGATAATTGAGTTTTAAACTTAAACATCTCCACATTTAGTGTGAACAGGAGTCTATGAATGTTTCTCTTTATGCTTAATTTATATTTATTCACTTATATTTTAATCACAGATGAATGCATATGGGATTGCAGCTAATGTGTGACAAGTTTTTTGTACTTATTTAAATCTGTTTTTTAGGTCTGATGCGGTCTAGGGTGCGAGGAGCAGATGCGGCTACAGCCTCTGTCCTCACCTTCCTGGACTCCCACTGTGAATGTAACGACCACTGGTTAGAGCCGCTTCTGGAGAGAGTGGCAGAGGTAGATGCACACACTGCATAGGAACAGTAGACTCACTGCAGCACACACATCCCTGAGCCGACTGGGGTTTCAAGGTTTTTCTTCTATATTTTCTTCTTTTGATATTTATCTTATCCTTTTTGTGTGTGTGTGTGAGAAAGGCAATCTACAATCTTAATAACGCATAACAATATGGGAAACAACATCCCAGAAGTCAAGTTCTGTAAACACACTGCCTTTCAAAATCAAAAGCTGCCTGAAGACAAATCTCACCACGTTTTATTATTCCCTGTGAACTGCAATATTGTATTGCAAACAAAAGATCAATAAATGCTTTAGTGAGTATTGAGTGGCTTAATCAATAATTGGACACAATAAAGCTACATGTTTTATGTTGCACAATGCAGTTTATTTTGGGTCAACATGCCAATATGACGTGTGAAACCCAACTTTTATTAGGACTGAATCCCCTCTCTCGCTCGCTCCCTCCTAGGATAAGAACAGGGTAGTGTCTCCAATTATTGATGTCATCAACATGGACAACTTCCAGTATGTAGGAGCCTCCGCTGATCTGAAAGGAGGTGCGTTTTACACACGCACCCACCCACATACAGTCAAGAGTATAGATGCGTAGCACAAGGTGGATTATATCATAGCTGTACATACAGTACTGTAACATAACTTGCGTATTGAATATGCACAGCAGACATGTAAACCTGTTAAAGATATTATGCATGTTTATTGTAACAGTCACTGAGTTCATAATGTCCACTGGTGCCATTTAAATGAATGTATTGTCATTTTCTATTGTAATAGTTATTTGTGTTATGTTAGGTTTTGACTGGAACTTAGTTTTCAAGTGGGACTACATGACTCTGGACCAGAGGAGAGCCAGACAAGGCAACCCAATTGCACCAATCAAGTAAGACCCAACAAACACTTAAAAACACATTTGGTTTATTTAAAAATGATGCTGCAGAAATGTACTGACACAAATATACTGATGATCTCACTCTGTGTAGGACTCCTATGATAGCGGGAGGCCTGTTTGTGATGGACAAGGACAACTTTGAGAAACTGGGGAAATATGACATGATGATGGATGTGTGGGGGGGAGAAAACCTGGGTGAGCTGAACACCAATGAAGTACATTTGATATGTGTGTAAATACAGTCGAAGCAGAGATTTAGCCAGAGGAAACAATATAGAGAAGAATGAGAGTCACAATACAGGGTAGATAATAGTACTCACTGCATTTTGTTTATGGCCGGCTGGCATAACATTTGATACACCCTGAAACAAATGCTCCCGGAGTGGCTTGCCATGTTTTTTGTTGTGACAAAGTGACCAGACATGAATATCCTTCCATTTAAAGCCAAGGATTTCTATATATGTAAAAACTGCATGTATGGATGCTGCTTACTAGCTCAGAAAGTATGCTCGCAGCTGTTTTCATTCTCAGAGAATCACAAATTGAGTTTTGCACATGCAAAATGGCTGCTCTCCTGAATATTTTGGCTGTAAAAATAGCACTGTGACTTTGGCTTTGCAGTTCAAGAATGTTATATCAGCCAGAATAATAATACATATGAAATATTCCTTTATTTGCACTGTAAATACATTTGACTGGGAGATAATGCCTGCAACATACATTTATTTAGCAAGGGGACTGTAAATGCACTGTAAATACAATACTGGCTTGCAATTTATTATATTCCCAGAGCAGATATTTTTGTTCTGCAGAGCCTTTTCTGTATTAGCATTACCAAGTAGATATTTATAAATGAACCAGTTACATCTGTAACTCCAAGATACCTGTTATCTTTTATTTTTAGTTAAATGGGACAGTTAAGTATGTTTAGTTAGCTTAAATGGAGCAGTCTCAGACAGTATACACCTGCCCTCAATATACCATGCACTCATAAAAATGCTTGTACTGTAGAGTTTAGTGGAGGGCAAGTTGCGAGTTGCCCTCTGTTAATTCAAAGTCCTTTCAGGTTTGCTGCTCATGCAGACATTCCCCCATTTGAAATGAAATCATGGAGATAAAATTCACTCCTGAATTCTGTTTTTGAAAACTACAATTACCTTGAATTTAGGAACATGTTATATAACATAATGTATATGTTTTCTGTTCTGTCTGTGTTTTAGAGATCTCATTCCGTGTGTGGCAGTGTGGCGGTAGTCTGGAGATCATCCCTTGTAGTCGAGTGGGTCATGTCTTTAGGAAACAGCACCCATATACTTTCCCAGGAGGCAGCGGGACTGTGTTTGCTAGGTAATACACACACTGACACACCCAAGACACAACTCCAAGGCATATACTGGCATGCTGAACAAACCTACAGTACATGTACACAGTGGCTTGAAATCCTTCACGTGTACACAAGAGAACTGCAGTTTTTACAAGACATGCGATACAAAGCAAGTCTTAAAATGCTTAACAGGAATACCCGTAAAAGACTGCATATGCATATTCCCCATGAATCAAGAGAACAATTTATGGATTCTAGTAATTTTCCAATGACCGTTTGACATGCATTAAGTAAAGCTGCTCTGTGTCTAGACATGCCTGCCCCGCTCTGACTAGCTGGCATGATGTGTGACTTGATTTAGCAGTATAGTTGTATGCATCATTATAGGAAAATTGAGACTTGTAGGCCCTTGTACAACATGTCAGCAAGTCTGTTGTGTGTGGCGACAAAAGGCATTAACTGAACACTTAAGTTTATCTTCCTGCTGGCCTGATTACCAAACAGTGCTATGTGAGCAGTTGGCACATAGTATTTGGGGAAATACATTGGATTATATTGTGTGGATTATATTGATTTACAATTTGGTATTTTAAAGACATGAAAATAAAATCTAGTGGTGGAGTCCGTTGGTGTGAAAATCGAGAATTTTTGTTTAGCATTTCACATTCATCATTATATATTATTCTTTTCACCAACAGCGTTACAGTATAATTTGTTAGAGAAATTTGTTTATAAATATTGTTATTAACAATATTGATAACATCTATTTAAATTGAACACATTCAGGACTTTAATGGTTTTGTGTGGTGAGGGTTACTACAGCAATATTGACATGGCTTATTGGGAAACATTGGTATAATACCATGATTGTGTGTGTTTGTGTGTGTGTGTGTGTGTTAAGATTAAAATTAAGATAAAGTGTTTCTGTACAGTGGAAAGTAAGTCTTCTATCCTCAACAAGAAAGATACAGAGACCAGACCCTATGTTTTTCTTTGTCTTCATTATTTTCCCAGGAATACAAGGAGAGCAGCAGAGGTATGGATGGACGAGTTTAAGAACTTCTACTATGCTGCTGTCCCCTCAGCTAGAAATGTACCCTATGGCAAGTAAGTGCTTATAGGGTTCAACTCTATGTTGGTGCTGTGCCTAATGTAGCTTAGTGTCAAACTACATTAAGGAAATTATACACATGTAGATAACTATGTAAATGTTTCTCCAAGGATAGCCTAAAGAGCCGGTACCTGCACTATATACAGTATATAAATGTTTTAATGAATTTTGTGTGTGTGTATTCACTTCTTGCATAATACATTTTCTCTCAAAAACTTAAATGGCTTCATAATTCAATAAATCTCTCTCTCAGCATCCAGAGTCGCATGGAGATGAAAAAGAGACTAGGTTGTAAGTCATTCAAATGGTATTTGGAGAATGTCTACCCTGAATTACGGTAAGAAAGATGTTTTTATATAAGAATATAAAAAGTAATAAAGTAAATATTATGAGACATTGATTCAGGTTCTTGCTAAACTAAACTTGAATTTACATTCAAAAGTGTCATTTAGTGTTTTGGTGTGTGTTTGCAGGGTCCCGGACCACCAGGACATAGCCTTTGGAGCCTTGCAGCAAGGAGGGAACTGTCTGGATACGCTGGGTCATTTTTCTGACGGCGTGGTGGGAGTCTATGAATGCCACAATGCTGGTGGCAACCAGGTAGCGTTGCGTCATCGCATACAGGTCAGCCAATCACATTCATACTTTTAGAGAACCTAGACCTGGGCTGGTGATGGCACTTCTGGTGAGGTTACTATAAGGGTGTATGTTAAGGGCACATGCTTTACTCACCTTTTTAAACCTTCATAAAACGTTACTTTACAATGTAAGAACTAAACCTGAATATTGTAGATATTGCAATAGATGTTATTAGATCAGGTAATGCATATATGTAGCGCTGTTTATTCTTCTAACCTTCTGGCCCTTCAAAGCACTTTACAAGATTGCCCCACATTCACCCATACACATTCATACACCAATGGCGATGTCAGCCATGCAAGGCTCCACCTGACCACTGGGAGCAGTGTAGGGTTTGGTGTCTTGCTCAAGGACACCTCGACACTTGATGAGGAGTTAGCGGGATTTGAACTCGCGACTTCTGGATCACCTGTCGCCCCGCTCTACCCTCTGTGTCTCACTGTCGTGAGAAATGTACACAAGATTGCTGGTTAATGAGGGAGATTTCTTACTTTCTGTGTGTGTGTGCGCGTGTGTGCGCGTGCGCCCCTACATATTGTCCTGCAGGAGTGGGCTCTGACTAAGGATAAGTCTGTAAAACACATGGACCTCTGTCTGACTGTGGTGGACAGAACGGCTGGCTCCCTTATAAAACTACAGGGCTGTAGAGATACTGACAGCAGACAGGTAAAAGAACACACATGCACACGGAACTGCTGGATTACTGCCAACCAAAAAGCAGTGTCAGAACTCAGCATAGGATGTTATTTGGCATCGTAATGACTTTAAGGCTTTGCTGACATGTATAATTATTTCTGTATCCTCTGCGGTTCAAATATGTGAGCACAGAGCAAACAGGTTTACAAATTAACATACACACAGCTTAACAAAGCCTAAGCTAAACAAATGCTACAAGTACCACATTTGTATAGCTATCTAATATGTAATTATACCCTGGTCCCCTTATTTCCTGTCGGTCTGCCAGAAATGGGAGCAGATTGAGTCTAACACCAAGCTTCGCCACGTCGGCAGCAACCTCTGTCTGGACAGCCGCAGTGCTAGGATGGGTGGGCTGACTGTGGAGGTCTGCGGTCCCAGCCTCAACCAGCAGTGGAAGTTCACCCTCAATCTACAGTCGTAAAGACGAACAGGGACACAGATAGATGAACGGTATGGAAGACTGATAGATGGATACAGCTGAAATGTTCACCACCTCTTCCTCCTCCACTTGTTGTTTCTGAGTTTTCTCTCTTTGCCCTGGGTGGTTCATTATTCCCCCTTGACCCCTAGCCCCCGCTGCCCCAAAATGACCCATCAAGAGGCTTGGGGGTGTGTTGACTCTTATTGGAGGGAACTATCTCTGTTTGGAGTCTGACTGGTGATGTAGATAATCTTGATGTAGATGATAGCAGTAATGAAGAGGCTTTCCATCCCAACCACATACCTCAATGTTTTCATCGATGGATCCCGAAATGAATACACATTTTTCTTTCTTTAAATGCATATGAAATGGAACTCTTTTCAACCTTTTCTTTGTATTTTTTTTGTCTTTTTTCAAGATGATTCTTTATATTATTCTTGCTCCATGGAGAACACACTGCAGCATTTATGTTTTCCTTCTTAAAAGATAGGGGGGAAAAAAACAGACATATTCTTTGTTGTTGTCGTGGGTGTTATTACTCTCTGGTGCTCTCTTGCTTGGAATGTAAACATTTGTCCCGTTGGGCCAAAGGTTATAATGGCAGAAGGCTTTAGGTTTGTGATTTTGGTGAAATTGGGTTGTAGTATGATTGGGTTCTATTTGTTGTTCAAAAGAGCGGGAACAGACTCGATGCATGGAGCTATTCCTTTCATTATGTAACTGACAGTCTGCTGCAACCAACAAGCCAACGAGATATTCAAACAGCAAGAACAGAAGACTGACTGACTGATAAACTGGAGAGATTTTTTTTCTTCTTCAAATTTTCCCTAAAGCATGTGCCTCAGAGTGGTTCAAGCGGAGAATGTTGGGAAGCGGGGGGGGGGGGGGGGGGGGCTTTGCGTTGTGGGCGGGGATTAGCACGTGTCTTCAGACACGAGTGGATCGACATGTCTTGAGGCTGTAGCACTGGCTGTTGCAGTGCCTCCATTGCACCTGTTAAAGAACAATACAGTACACAGAAAAATCTATATTGTCAATCATGTATATTTTATTTTGTTGATAAACCTGAACCATGTCCAAATGTACTGTTGTTTTTTGTATTGTGTGCAGGTGAAGGATGTTTGTGTTTCAGATATACCGTAGAATAATTAATTAACAGAATGAAAGTGTTATTTTATTTACCATTGATTTTTGTTTTTCTAGGAAGAAAACGTTCTAATAATCACAAACTGTCATAATGACTGATTTTAGTTTAAAGGCAAATGGACTATTCAGCAGGATAATACGGCTGTTCTTACAATAATGTGTTTTTCTTTGAAAACAAATCACATTCTTCTTAGGGTACAATGGTCAATTTAAGGCAGGTCTACATACAAAAATGTAAATCATTGGAATTATTTAGCCAGATACCAATGCCTGATTTATTGATTGGAAGGGGGATGCACAAGCCATTTTAAATTGTAATTGTCACAGATCATATAGAAATTTTGCGATGAACGTTGTGAGTTGCCATTGCGACAGTTCATGAATTGGGTTTTGAGTTTCAAGCTAAAGCCAAAATATCTGTTGTTAAATTTGCCGCTAATTGTTAAAACATGACAGTGTCTCCCTGTCTGTATCAGTATATCCATGTCAGTAGCCATTTGAAATTGTTTTCTAATGAGACAAAGACAATAGGCTATATTTATTATGGGTAATAATGCACTTCCATCTGTATTTTTGTTTATTATGTATGTATTGTTTCCTATTTTTATCCCCCCATCCCCTTCTTCTACCTACTTTATACCTGATGTTTGCCTTGTTTTATATATTCATTCAGCTCTAAGCAGAGCTAATGGAGAAATGAATTGGGTGAAATTGCATATCTGTTAATCCTGCAACTAGATAAATGTATTTGTTTATTTTAAAGACCGACTGTATGGAGTGTTGTGTTGCCATAGTGTAGTCTAGATTTAAACTGTTGTCCAAATCAGGTCTAAACACACTGCAATCAAGTAATTTTGGGCATACTGGGCACACAAGTCTAGCATTATGAAACCAAACATGCAAAATCCACTTATTGTGTAGCCTGCAACAGTAGCTTGCAGTCAAAGATCAGGATATTGTTTGCAGCCCAGTGGACCCCAAGCAAAGGTTTATTGTTATTTTTTTTATTGCCACAGTCTTTTACCTCCTGCAGAGTCCAGACAATATATTTATCTAAGGCCTGTCATTTGAGTGCATTGGCTTAAACACATACTTATTCACTATAACAAGTTCACTAGAATGTATACTGCCCTATCTGGGTTTATTTATGGTACAATAGAGATCAGCAGCCTCTGATTGACAATAATGTAACAGCGCTGAGAGTTCCTAAAATGCCACACATGTATTTATTTACATTTAAAATGTTTTGTATATTCATAACAATAGGATCTTACAATCTGGCTGACAATTTTCCCATTAGTAGCATAGTTTCCACTATCCAGACATTTAAAAAGAAATGTAGTGAGGCTAAATCTAGTGTTTATGGCCAGCAAAGGAAATCATGTACTGTACATAAGATACATTTAACAAAACTAAAAATGTTATTGTGGCAAGCACAGTTGACTTGCTGATTTGCCATATGGTAAATAATCCTGGAATTGTTTTTAGTATGTAAGTATTTGATTTGGCTCCACAATGGAACACCAGTAACTGGGAATACTGCCAGTTTAAAATAAGAATTTAAGGCCTTTCATTATTTTTGTCTTATAATTGTAACAATTAAAAGTTCCTTTTATTTTTTTTTATTTTTAGCACATAAAAATAGTTTAGTAAATAAAATAATGACGCCCTATTCTTTAGCGCTACATGAGAAATGTTTACATCTCTAGCACAATGTGCCAAAGTTCATTCCTGTCTTGTCTCTAGGAGGGCAAACAATGAGAGAACAGTCTGTTAGATGTGCTGTGTTCAGTGTTTTCCAGTTTTACTGGGTCTGATGAAAATTTCACCTCCTTATTGCTCCTCTTTTTCTCATCCAGCCAGTAAGATGGACCGAATATGCGTTGCTCTTGATTACTGATGTACAGTGGACAAGTCACATATATCCAGTTGCATTAACATCTGCTGTCTTTTGCCCATTTAGGCAAAGAGAATGTGTATTGCAGTATAGGAATGCATGAAAGGATTTAAGAAAGATGCTGAAGTCAGTGTTTTAGACGGACCTCTTTATTTGGTTTAGAAAATGCAGAGCAGTGAAAATGTTCAACAGCCAATTACTGAGAGCAATCTTATTCCTGAGGCATCCCTGCTCACTGCGTTTTTGTGACAGATTTATTTTTATTATTTATTTAAGTGTTTGGTGAACAGGTCAAGCATTAATTTGCATTGTACTAAGGGGATGTAATTTCCTCTAACCTAACCAAATCGTGTTCACCAGTATTGTCCTGTTTATGTCTAAATACTGTACCTTATTTGTGGCCTGTGGGCATAGTGATGGATAAGTCGGGACATGACCTGTCACCAATAATAACTGACAGAAAACTATATTTGCATTATCAAAAGGAAAGAATACAATGGTGACCTGGGGGAATTAATTAACCAGTGATCAGTTGGATCTGTTTTTCTTAGAGAATATGGCTCATGTGAATGACTGTGGTGTTTGGATTAAGAGCCGAATGGTGTGTGGTATGGGAGATAATATCTGTAAAAGTGTATATGTTTGTATATACCTACAGTACGTCAATGTGTGTACAGTATGTACATATATAGCCTATACAATGTACTCTGCTGCGGTTCCTAGATTTATTGTTGGACTGTACAGCACTTCTGTTTGTTTTATAGATTGGGCAGAAATTCAACTTTGAATGAGGAGAAATTAACTTAAATAAATTCATTTATATATAAACTAAACACTGAATTTTTTTTTCCCCCCAGTAGTTGGTAAAGCTATGTTTTCAGTGGCCTGCAATGCATTCTGTTAATTTCTTTAACAGCTGACTATATTTTGATGCCCCAAACAGTAAACATACTACATTAGATAGCTATTTTCTTCATGACATTGACAATAAGAAATACTAATTAATTTTGATATTTGCAATAGGAAATGCTAATGGAGGAGTTGTGTGTGTATGTATATATATATGTACACTACCGTTCAAAAGTTTGGGGTCACCCAGACAATTTCATGTTTTCTATGAAAACTCACACATTCTT
>JAODTR010072830.1:5429-15576 GCA_025399935.1 Amblyopsis rosae | reverse complement strand
AGGTGTTCCTTCTTAAACGTGTGCTTGTGTTCCTACAAGGTGTTCCTTCTTAAACGTGTTCCTACAAGGTGTTCCTTCTTAAACGTGTGCTTGTGTTCCTTCTAATATGTGGCACAACGTGATAAATTCTGGTATTAATTATTAGTATTATTGCTAAATGTTGTTGGCCAACTGGCCCGTACTGCACTAACCGTCTTGGAGGGGTGGATATCCCCCTCTGTGGTCCCTTTACAAGGCTTTTTCCTGCCCGGGGGGGGGGGGGCAGGTTATGGGGTTACACAGCCCTTTGATACCGTCTTGTGATTAAGGGCTATGCTTTAATAAATAAATATGCTTCATCTGACCTGCTTCAGGCAGGGTGTGTAGCAGATGCTTTTATAAAAATAAAAAAACTTTTAAAGAAAGAATATAATTTAACAGAGAGGTTCTGCATTCGATTTGTGGTGGGGGGGGGGCATTTTTTACCCTTTATGCAGACCAGAATGACCTACTATTCTATCAGAAAGATGTTGTGTTTACTGCACCTCTACAGGACAACAACAGCAAGAAAACGTATGCTTGTGATAGTGTGGACGTAGCCATGGAAACCGCAGCACCCAGTCACCTTTTTGTCCTGGACGCTGACGAAGAGGAACCTCTGGCGGGGCGCGGGGCTCGGCCAGCTGTGCCCCGCGGCCCGCCCCTCGCTCTGCTCCAAGGCCTCGAAGCGCTGCAGGCCCTTATGGGCTGCGGGGGGGGGGGGGGAGAATTAGCATGCTCAGCAACATAGCAGCTCCTGTTGTCATAACGACAACGCCGGGAGACAGTCTCTACCTAGAGACCAGGGTGAGAGATAAAGTGTTGCCACGGACACCAGCCGAGTGCACGACCAGGTGTGACAGAGAAGGCATTGAAAGGAGGAACCACAGGGTGAAATCGACCATAAAATTAAATGGGAGTAGGACATCTCTTAGCATGGGGTCAGAAGGCTGAATAGTGAGGAGCAGTGAACTGCTGAGCATTGTTTCAATGGTCCTGGAACGAGCAGTGAAGCTACTCAGCTGCCATTGTGGAAGAGCGCATAAATGTGTAATGTGTGTTTATATTATACACATAATGACATGCATTAAAACATCTACTAACAACAACTAACCTCTGCTCAGATTACACATCTATACAGCATAATATATTATACATCTATACAGTATATTATATTACACATCTATACAGTATGTTATATTACACATCTATACAGCATAATATATTATACATCTATACAGTATATTATATTACACATCTATACAGTATATTATATTACACATCTATACAGTATGTTATATTACACATCTATACAGTATATTATATTACACATCTATACAGTATGTTATATTACACATCTATATAGTACATTATATTATACATCTATACAGCATATTATATTACACATCTATACAGCATATTATATTACACATCTATACAGTACATTATATTACACATATATACAGCATATTATATTACACATCTATACAGTACATTATATTACACATATATACAGCATATTATATTACACATCTATACAGTACATTATATTATACATCTATACAGCATGTGATATTACACATCTATAGAGAATATTATATTACACATTTATACAGTATATTATATTACACATTAATACAGAATGTGATATTACACATCTATAGAGTATATTATATTACACATCTATAAAGCATATGATATTACATCTATAGAGAATATAATATGGGGACATTTTAATTATTCCACCAAGCTACGTGTAGCGTGCATATAAAAAAATATTTTAATCAAATAAATGTTTCCCTATATACTGGTCAATAGACATGCTGAATATTCTGAAATATTACAATGTACTGTACTATTAGTGATTAGCATGTTAATATTGGTTCTGAACAAAGTATCTTAAAAAGGCCACGCCCTCAAAGGCGGTAGGTCAACGCCACAGCAATTAAGAACAGGCTTCACGAGCTTCATGAAGGAAATTCAGGTAGAAAACTTATGCAAACAAAATTATTATATGATATATTCATTTTTCTTTCACCCTTTATGATTCACATTAATTCTACTAGACTGAACACCAGAAAAGTTCAAGGAATCAGCCCAACCAAACACCCCACCACCAACGCCTGGCAAAGTATTAGCCTGAAGGGAAACTTACATGTGAACCTATTTAGCGCAGGAGGGCTTTCATCATCTGAGCTGTACTCTGTGGGCAAACAGAGATGGGTACAAACAGCGAGCAAGCACAACGGAACAGAGCGGCGCTCCACACAAATGAAGCTAAGAGCAACAGAAAGAAATAAAGAACGAAGGGGAGCAATGTGGAATTTGCACTTACAGAACTGGCATGAAACCAAGAGAGGGTCAAAGCAAGCATGGCATGTTACGAACTGACAACGAAAGGTCATGCTTTGACCTTTCTCCACTATGTCAACAGAAGGCACGTCACTAACATTGTGTTAAGGAAGAATAGGTAATTTGTCACGTTAGTAAACACACTAGATACTACGCATGATTGGCTTTACACTTTAGGGTAATATACGGCAAGTCTGCCAGATATATTGCACAGTCACAATCTTGCACCTTCCATATTTCCAAAATGAATAATTGACCAGCCTTCCGATGAAGTTTACAGATGCTGTAAAGGCATACTGTAGCTGAATACATATGTATATTGCTCCTGTATTTTACAGTTTGAGTCATATCTAATTAGAGAAGGAATATTCAGACAGGCAATAGAGCGTAACAGTGTGGCTCCGGGAGTACATTTCCCATTCATTTTCTCCATTGACTTTTCGTAAAGTCCTTCTATAAAATGTTTAAGATAGGAACCAAGCCAAACAGCTACGAGGTTGTGAATCAATGGTATATGCTTAGGTAGAAGCCACAAGTACATATAATATCAACCTTGTTTTAAGATGAACATGATTTATTTGCAATATCACGGATAACTACTACATTACCCACAATCCTAAAGTGTGAAAATGACATCTCTGATTGGTAGAGCTGGCTATCCTCGTGATACCATCCTAATCTCACGAGTTTGCTTTAGCGTTTCGGAGCTGTTCAGAACTCAGAGAAGATCGGTGCTCTTTGTTACCATGGAAATGTTTCAAACCCCGCAAAGTCATATCGGCTAGTGAGTTTTGCTAGCGCTGAAAAGTACGATTGTTCATGTTAAAAGTATAAATAATATATAAACTATTGTTTTATACTATTATAATGGTATAATATACACAATCTGATAACTAATTAAGAAGAACCAAGGAAGAATATGCATGTTCTGTAATTCGCAATGGGTTATGGGATGCGTAGTTCCTTCACTATTACAATGTTATGTACACAGTATTGCACCTTTGCCATTTTTCAGTTTTTATTAAATGTTTTTTGCTCCAAATCAAATTGTTCTTGGTCAGGATCACTCTCGTAGCTGGACGGCTTGGTTCCAGGCTCAAAACTCTTTAAATAAGGATTCACGAAATGTTAATGGAGAAAATAAATTATTCCTCTGGCACCAGAGCCCCCCAAAAAAGTGTTAGGCTCTATACATATTCTATTTTACAGTAGATGGGAGGGGCTTAGGGAGATACCTTGCTCTGTGCTGCATTGCCATTGGTGGAAGTTACGTCCAATGAGAATGAAGCTCCTGGTGTTGACGGAAGGCTGGCTGAGGTGCTGGGGAACAGACACGGGAACAAAGACCTCTCCCGCCACTGGACAGCTAGCAGGGTGACATCATCATCAATAGTTTAGCAGTGAGTTCTGCCTGCAGCACAGCGGTGGCTTTCAAACTGACTGAAGAGGTCCTACCTGATTTTTTCAAACATTTTAACAGTGGTGTCGCCGGCCAGAGAGCCGACCAGGTTGACCGTCTCCATCAAGACCGAGGGCAACAGGAAGTGAGAGGCAATTTCAGCGGTGCATTGCTGAATGGACGGGCAACCTGTTTACCCCAGGGGTCACAGAAAAGTAGTCTAGATCAGTCTAGATTA
Source organism: Amblyopsis rosae (assembly GCA_025399935.1). Taxonomy (NCBI): domain Eukaryota; kingdom Metazoa; phylum Chordata; class Actinopteri; order Percopsiformes; family Amblyopsidae; genus Amblyopsis; species Amblyopsis rosae. The sequence continues at coordinate 11,569 of JAODTR010072830.1, read as the reverse complement.
CAACATCTAGTTTGTATTATTATCCTACTCACATGTACTTAAAATACACACACATGTACTGTGTCTTTGTTATTTATTTCATGTTTATAGAATAAATGATATCTTATGTTAATATTATACTGGCTTTGAACATGTTCTGGATAGACTGAGGTCCTGAAACACATTAAACGCATGCAGGCCTACTCTGTGTATTTCCTAGGAACATTCTTGATAAGCTGCATTAAGGTGTCTACGAGAATGTGAGTCTCCATCAAATGGCCGGCAACCTTTACGGGGGGCAGGTAGAGGTGCGTTGGGGGGCTGGCATGGGGGAGCTCACCCAGAGAGGCCATGAAGGTGATCCAGGCCTGGCATGTGTGCTGGTAGGCCGGGTGCAGTGTGCCCATGTCACCCTGCTCCAGCTGGGACAACTGCCTCCTACAGCCACGGGAAAACACGTCAAATGTAAGGAGAGGCCAGAGCCATGATGAAGACAGGACTCATGTAGACGCAAAACAGTTCCAGGAAGTGTTTAGTGGGCAATTTCAACAGTTAAATCCAGATACATCATTTTTGGTAATCAGTAGTCTATAAATGCATCAATTTACATTTACAATGTATTGTATAGGGTAATAGTATTTGCAGAATACGTCCGTGAACCGTTTAGAGGTTCCACAATCTGCCATTAGAGAACGAAGTTGACGCAACTCTCTCTTCTACATGGCTCTGGGAGAGGCTACTAGGTTAGGCTAGGTTCAATCAGGTGATTTTAAAAGGTGGAGTCAGAGATTGTAAGACAATACACTTCTTGTCAAATTTAGCTAATGTCTCCTCACGGTCCGCTAGCTGCCGATTACAGTTGGTCAGGGCGTCTAGCTAGCAGACCGAAGCTAAAGGTGTCACTGATTACAGTTGGTTGGGACGTCTAGCTAGCAGACCGAAGCTAAAGGTGTCACTGATTGCAGTTGGTCGGGGCGTCTAGCTAGCAGACCGAAGCTAAAGGTGTCACTGATTACAGTTGGTCAGGGCGTCTAGCTAGCAGACCGAAGCTAAAGGTGTCACTGATTACAGTTGGTCAGGGCGTCTTACCTAGCAGACCGAAGCTAAAGGTGTCACTGATTACAGTTGGTTAGGGCGTCTTAGCTAGCAGACGATTACAGTTGGTCAGGGTGTCTAGCTAGCAGACCGAAGCTAAAGGTGTCACTGATTACAGTTGGTCAGGGCATCTAGCTAGCAGACCGAAGCTAAAGGTGTCACTGATTACAGTTGGTCAGCGCGTCTAGCTAGCAGACCGAAGCTAAAGGTGTCACTGATTACAGTTGGTCAGCGCGTCTAGCTAGCAGACCGAAGCTAAAGGTGTCACTGATTACAGTTGGTCAGGGCGTCTTAGCTAGCAGACCGAAGCTAAAGGTGTCACTGATTACAGTTGGCCAGGGCGTCTAGCTAGCAGACCGAAGCTAAAGGTGTTACTGATTACAGTTGGTCAGGACGTCTAGCTAGCAGACCGAAGCTAAAGGTGTCACTGATTACAGTTGGTCAGGGCGTCTTAGCTAGCAGACTGAAGCTAAAGGTGTCACTGATTACAGTTGGTCAGGGCGTCTAGCTAGCAGATGATTACAGTTTAGAGGGTGTCTAGCTAGCAGATAATTACAGTTGGTCAGGGTGTCTAGCTAGCAGATGATTACAGTTTGTCAGGGCGTCTAGCTAGCAGACCGAAGCTAAAGGTGTCACTGATTATAGTTGGTCAGGACGTCTAGCTAGCAGATGATTACAGTTGGTCAGGGTGTCTAGCTAGCAGATGATTACAGTTGGTCGGGGTATCTAGCTAGCAGATGATTACAGTTGGTCAGGCTAGCAGACTGGACCCCCTACCACCGCCCCCGGACGAGGGGAGTTCCCCCACCTCTGGGCCTGCTCCTGCTCCACGGCGTTGGCCCTCTCCTGGCTCCACTGCTGCTTCACAGTCTCAGTCTTGTGGCGGCGGCGGGCGGCACGCCCCTCCTCTCCCCGCTCTTGGATGATGTCGTCCGTGGTCTTGGGGCTGCCCGGGTCGGACGAGTCGGGCTTGCTCTGCCAGAGGACCACAGCGGAGTTTGAGCAAGCCAAACTAGGTGACAAGCAACCCCAAACGCTCAGCCCAGCCCGCCCTGGTCTTACAGAGCCAGCCTTGGGACACAGCGCTGGCTAACTGCCTCAAGACCCGCCTACTTGACAGGAGAGGTGATTTGATTGACATGCACGACCACCAACTACGTGACTCAATGGCCAAGTCAGACATTTCATTTACAATGAGGAATTAGTTGGAAAACCAAACACGAGGCTGGATGTTTGCAGGTTATGTAATAATCAATGTAATCAATCAAATTAGACTAGCGTCAGGTTGCATCAGTGGTGTCCTTTCCCTTGAAGACACGTGAAGATACTCAGAACTTTAATTTAGATTAATTTGTATAAAAAAAAAACTTTGGTTCTTTTGATGGACGGACCAACGGAATATTTAAATGAGCAATGGGCAGTTTTGGACACATATTCTGACTTTATGGCCGCTTCAAAGGTAAATTTAGTTTTTTGTTTACATAGGCCTAAATCTGAATCAATTATGTTAGCCTACTTTGCTGCTCGTAGTTTCCTAGGCTAACTGAACGACTGAGTTGTGGATAACCTTACTGTTCTAACAATGTGTAGCATTGTGCATTGAGCACAGCGTAGCCAACTGTCCATATTGGCAAGTGTACAAACGCTATAGCAATCAGCATCAACAGTAGCTGAAGTCAGAAAGCCAGTGGGCATTGTGAACATAAAACTACACGTTTTATTGAGTTTGTTAATTGTTTTAATTAAACCCCCCCCCCCGCTGGTATGTAGATTATGTTTATTGTCTCATTTTCCTCAAAAATATTCCCCACACCGCCACTGAAAAGAATAAAGGAGATCAAAAGATCAAGAGAATGCCGAGATCAACGAAGGGGGGCTGTGGGGTGTGAGGTAGGCAGGTCAGTGGCCGAGCCAGGGGTGCCAATGTGGATCCACATCCACACACACTTCCACCAACTCACCAGCATCTCCCAGAAGCTCCTGCGGCTGGACTTGCCCGTGGGCGTGGTGGACTCCGGCGTGCTGGAGCCTGTGGTGGACGAGGTGGTGCTGGGGCTCTGGATCAGGGTGATGGGGGACGGGCTGAGTCGGAACACCCGGGAACCACTGCGCTGCCTGGGGCTGTCTCTCACATCCCTGACCTCCGGTGATGAACACAGCTGGCCTGCTGGAGATCACAACGCATGGTGAAGCAGAGGTGTAGTAATGGCAGTTAAACAGGCATTATTCATACCTAGAATATTAACGGCCTTAATTTAACTTATGATGTCACAAGCTCCTTTAAAGCTATTCTTTTTACTTTATAGCTTACAATCGCTGACTCTATCAGTAAATAAGTAAATAAATGAATAACAGTTAATAAATAACGTAGTTTCAAGTAAATAAATAACTACCTTAGTTAGTTAATAAGTAAACATAGAACTACCTTAGTCAATAAGTAAATACATAACTTAGTTAAATAAGTAAATAGATATCCAACTTAATTAATAGGTAAATACATAAATAACTAACTTATTTGATAAGTAAATAAATATTTAACTAACTTGTTTAAAATGTACTGTAGGTAAATAACTAAATAACTAACTTAGCTAACATGTAAATAACTTAGTTCATATGTAAATGAGTAAATAACTTAGTTAACAAGTAAGCAAATAAATAACTTTGTTTAGACATAAAAAAACTTAGTTAACATGTAAATAAGTAACTGTTATTAAGTAAATAAATAACTTGGTTAACATGTAAATATATAACTTAGTAAATACATAGATAAAAAAAATTAAGTAAATTACTAACTTATTTGATACGTAAATAAATATCTTACTAAATTACCTAGTTATCATGCTAATAAGTAAATAAATTACTATAAATATATTCCCTTACCCTGAGCCCCCTCCCGCTGGGCGTGGGCTGCGGCAGGCCCCGCCCCCAGGCACAGGGGGAGGGGCAGAAGCTGGCGCTCCATCACTGCGTCACAGAGGGCGTGGCGCAGCGCCCCGCCCAGCCAGGCGCCCAGCTGCTGCGGGCTCACACTGCCCTGCTCCCATACGTCGAAGCGCACCTGTGGCCGGGGCTCTGCAGAGACAAGAGCAGCGAGGGGCGGTGAGGGCCGTTAGGGGCGCCAAGGTCAAACGCGCCGTGGATGGTGCCGCTCATCATAGCAGGTCATCGCTTTCTGCTGTCCGGCGTAGAGCTGCTGTAAACGGTGTTTAGCTGCTCTACACGATGTTTAGCCGCTCTACACGATATTTAGCTGCTCTACACGATGTAGAACAGCTCTACACGATGTTGAGCTGCTCTACACGATGTTTAGCTGCTCTACACGATGTTGAGCTGCTCTACACGATGTTGAGCAGCTTTACACGATGTTTAGCTGCTCTACACGATGTTTAGCTGCTCTACACGAATCAATATACGTCAATATAGTATATATCAATATAGTATATTATATATTTTAATATAATTGTATTATGTAAATTAAGCAACAAAACTACACGCTATATTATGAATCAGGGTGTTACCTAGCAACAAACACATGATCATCAGTCATGTTTGGCTTCATGACTGATGGTCTATTGCACTGCATGTTGTATTGATCTTAGCAATGTGTTTAGTGTGTCCTGGGTATTGTGCTCAGCGTACCTGAAGTGGTGGTGGTGTCGACCTGGACCACGCCGGTGAGCTCCTCGAACTGCTCCGGGCGGAGCAGGGCGGCGTACGGGTCCGGCTTCAGCCCCTCCTGGGTGGGCAGACGGACGGGAACGCCCTGGGCATTCAGGAAGGACAGGGCGATGCAGGCAACGCCTGGGAAACACAGAGGGAAGCGCACCGCAGTGAGTTGCTAGACGTGTTGCTAGGCGTGTTGCTAGGTGCGTTGCTAAGCACGTGGTCGAATGGAAGATCCCGTAGGAAGCAGGGTCTTTGCAGCGGCAGGAAATCGCATTCACAAAACCTCCAGTAAAGGTATAGGAGTCATTCTCTCCGCTCCCTCACAGGCTCCGCCCCACACAATGGAAGTTAATCTGCGAAAGCTAGCATATTGCTGTGTACGGTCTGCACCACATCGTTTGCCTTCCTATTTACAAAGCTGTGTAGAAACACCGGATTATTTTTTCAGCACGCACAGATAACGGTAAACCAGCGGTGTACCGTGAAGAGACATTTGGTGAATTTGACAAAAAGTGCATTAGTTTCCAATGGCTTACTATACCTTTAAGGTCCAAATGTGCAGACTAGTGGTGGTTAGCATAATATGTGCCAATGCGTTGGCTACTAAAGGCACACTGACTTGAGTTAAACCCTCTGTTACCTTCATATTTCCAGGCTGACCGTATGCTGAAGGAATCCCTCACTCTAAAGGCCTGCGCCCACTGAAGGCGCTGACGTGCATCGAGAGATGCCGGACAGTTAGAACTAGTTCTTTTTAACGGGGAAACGCCCACTGGCAGCATCTGACGCGCGTCAACACCAAGGTTTAGAACACGGTTCTATTTCTTGGGCGTCAAGCCATAAACATGCATTGAATATCTGCAGGTTTCTGAGCTCAATTTGTCTTCGCGTTTTGAACGTTGCATTCCTTGACCGCCAAACGCCGCCACCAGTGGGCGGTGGCCTTGAAGCTACCAGCAGTCGTCATGTTCTACTGGGTTCCTTTAACATGTCTGCAATGTTACATTCTTGAAATATGCAGAGTGGACATTTAGTAGTTTAATTTAATGTATGTTCCACTGTTAATAAAATTACACACAAATAAGTTGATTAACATTGCCGAAGTTACATTGAAAATGTCATCAGACCCCCAAAACAAAACAAACTAGTAGCAATGCCTTGCTTCCTGGCAAGCTGATGAAATCTGTTGCAACGCTACCAGCAGCTCAAGAAGTGCAGTCCCAGTTTTAAATCAAAGACACTGACGGATGCCAACACAATGGGAAAACAACTGCAGTGATGTAAGGGGGAAGCGCAGAACTTCACAATAGCCAACAGTTAGTCAACATGTCTGTTCTGGGCTTGAACTGTACAACAAGGCATATGGTCATAATATAACCTACTGTATGTAGTGTGTGATG
>JAODTR010072819.1:0-15577 GCA_025399935.1 Amblyopsis rosae | reverse complement strand
CAAAATCTGAATGTATATTATACATAAAAGCTACTATGTCATGATCCACTGTATGGCCCTCGCAGATCCTGTAGAGCAAAAGCGGTACAGTCCATCTGCATCCCACATACATTTACAATAATTAGAAGTCTGGCGCCTCTACTGGCCTTCTGAAGTACTCGCGACGCGTAACGACGGCAAAGGCACCACTTTAGATGTCAGACATCTGTAAGTGGCATGTCCACCTGCTCTGTTGTGCAATCTAATTTATAGATGTATGTGTTGGTTAACACTCTGCAAACAGTATAATTGAAACTGAGTATCTACATATAGAGAGCATTTTTGCCTATATGTAAATATGCATCTTCTGTTTATTTTGTATTTGTCAGTTTTTTTTATGTATGTCTTCTGGACCGTGTGCAATTAATAAAACTTTTATTGATTGATTGACACTGAAATACTTTCTCAGATTCTGCCTATAAATGCAGCTGTCCAAAATGCCACCCTACCTCTTGGGTGCAGTGGATCTGGAGCTGGGGATCCAATCTGTAATCCAGAGCAGACTCTTGAAGAATTACCCTTATCTGGTCCTCACAATCTGGGGACAAACGCTAAAAAATAAAAAAATCAGTTAGATCAGTTCTGTGTATTACCATAAGTCTTTAGCAAGTCAAATGCATGTCTGATTGAATTCAGGTCAGGTGTTTGACTTGGTTATTGCATAACATGGCACAGTTTGGTGGAATACATGACAACATGGCTTTAGCTATACGATTTTGTTTTCCAAAATCAAATATGATTTGGAAAAACACTTGATCAATAACCGATCATTAACTATTAATACAATATTAAAATGCACTTTTTTGAATATACAGTTCTAAATTGGACCATTGTTGTGTTGCCAAGAAACAAGTATGTTCCTGCATGCTACTTTGTACTCCACTGGCCAGCTACTTGTATCAAGTACTTGTACGTTTCAATTTATTATGCAACCAGGGCTATACGATTCTCAGTCTCTTTGTTGAAGGTCTGATTCTGATGAGTCAACAGCTTTTATTTCTTTATTACATTTACGGCATTTGGCAGACGCTTTTATCCAAAGCGACTTACAAGCATTTGTCAGTAGTTGGATAGGTCATATATCAGCAATTATAAGCAAACAATATTCTCATTATAACAAATACCGCATAATGTCATTATACCTATTACCATGTAATCAACCATATAAAATGCAATAAGTAATGGCCTAGCTAATAAAGTGCATACACTTTTTTTTTTTGGATTAGTTTAATAAAATGCATCTCTTGATAACAAAATATATGTTAAATAATTCCCTGTGCAAAAATGTCACTGGAAGACTGCTGATTAAGAGCAATAGAATGGACTGAACAGCCTTACTTAACACAATTATGTGTTAACATTTATGTGTATAGATGTCTGTCCCTTTTAGAATGTGGTGGCTGAACAGCCAATCAGAGTCCAACTGGGGGGAGTGGTTTCTGTATTTTGCGCGACACCATAAGGGGGAACCAGCTCATGATTAGCCAATCAATTTAATAGTGTAGCTTTATTGTTACAGCCCTTTTGAACATGTGAAAACATTTTTTTTGTCAGTGGTTGATATTAGGTTGAAGAATTTTAGTAACAAAATGTTGGTAATGATACTTATATTTTAAGTATTGTTTGGAGTGGCATTATATTAAATAAATACATCTGAGTCTGCTCATATTGTGGCGGATGCATCCCTCCTATTGCCGATTGCTGATTACACATTGCTGTTTACAGCCAGGATCTCAGCGATCACTGCCTGATTGCCTGCACCCGTAATGGACCCATAACAAATGACCACCCCTCATCGGTATTAGACACTGCCTAAAACATTTCTGTGAACAGGCATTTCTAAAAGACCTGGCCCTGGATACCACTAACAAATCCTATTATTAATATAGAACTTTAATAAGCATTTCGCAGAGGCTGGCCATGCTTTTCACATGGCTTCCCCCGCCTCAATCAGCAGCTCTGCAGCATCCCCCTCATTTCCAGCCCCAGACCCCCCCAACTTCTCTTTCATCCTTATCCAGACAGTCAACGTTTTAAGGAAGTGATCATGACCTCTTAAAATCAGCCGGGCTTGACAGTCTCGACCCATCTTTTATAAAACTATCTGCAAACATTATTGCCGCCCCAATCACTGCCCTGTTTAACCTGTCTATCTTCCTCAGGAATCCATAGAGACTGGAAAGCTGCCGCGGTCATTCACCCTTTTCAAAGGGGAATACATTCTAGACCCCAATATACCCATATCCATCCTACCACGTCTTCGAAAGTCTAATAAACTATTAACCAAACATTTTGAGTCCCATTGCACCCTCTCCGCTATGCAATCTGGCTTCCGTTCTGGTTATGGCTGCACCACGGCCTCGCTCAAAGTGTTAAACTACATAATTTGATAAAAACCACACTATCCGTCTTCGTTGACCTTTCCAAAGCCCTTGACTCGGTCAACCACTCCATTCTTATCGGAAGACTCAAATGCCTTGGTTACTCAAAAGATTGCCTTGCCTGGTGTACCTTCTCAAATAGGGTCCAGTGTGTCAAATCAGAGGGCATGCTCTATGGACCTGGCTGTCTCTATGGGGGTACCACAGGGTTCAATCCTCGGACCAACTGTATTCTCATTGTATACAAACAATGTAGTCCTTGCTGCTGGAGACTCTCCAATCCACCTCTATGCAGATGACATCAATTTGTATACATCTGGCCCTTCATTAGATACTGTACTGTTGAACCTCCAGGCGAACTTTAATGCCATTCAGCACTTCTTCCAAAACCTCCAACTAATGATCAAATCTGGAAAAACTAAGGGTATGCTTTTCAACTGGTCGCTACCCATACCTGCCTGTGTGACTATCATCAACACCCTTGATGGATCAGAGTTAGAATACGTTGCCACCTACAAGTATCTAGGTCTTTGGTTAGACAGCTCACTCTCCTTCCAGACCCACATAAATCACATCCAGCCTAAAATGAAGCCTAGGCTTGTCTTTCTTTTCTGCAACAGGGCCTCCTTCACCCACGCTGCCAAACTTACCCTGGTAAAAAATGACTATCATGCCAATCTTCAATTTTAGTGGTCATATATAGAACTGCCTTAAACTCTCTCCTGAAGAAACTGGAGGTGGTCTACCACAGCGCCATCAGTTTTGCAACCGGAGCCCCATGTCACACACATCACTGTGTGATATTGGGCTCTATACATAATTTGTCTTACCCTCGTTGCATACCCTGCGCCTATCAGATTGGTACCAAATCATATATAAGTGCATGCTAGGCAATGCCCCAGCGTACCTAAGCTCACTGATCACCTTAGCTTCACCAACCTGTGTTCTAGTAAGTACATAATTCTGGTCACCTCAAAAGTCAAAACCTCCTTTGGCCGCCTCTTAAATTTTCATCTGCCGACGACTGGAACAATTTACAAAAAACCTTGATATTAGAGACTAATTTCCCTCAGTGCTTTAAAAAAACACCTGTCTAAGCTATTGACCATTCAATGTACATGCTAACTTTCTCCCAACATTTAATTATTGCACTTTCACATAAATGCCCTTTTTATCATCCATGTGCCATGGCAACTTTGCACTCTGTCTTAATATTCTTCCTTTGAACCATTCTACTATTTGTACAGGTTGTATGCTCTGTAGTGTCTCAGCTGCAGCCAAAAGACTTAACCCTCTAAACCCGAGATCCGTGCCGGTGCAGATTTAGCATCTGTCTATATTTCGTATCATATCTTCAGAACGGTAAAAGCTAGAAGCTCAGGGGTTTTACCCCATAATCCTGACATTCTGCTGAAGAGATTGGTATATATCTTGTCTTTTTAGGCATAGTAGGGGCTCTACAACACATAAAATAAGCCTTGCATAATGGATTCTCGTATGTTTCTATTCATGTCAAATGTTTATATTTCGCGTCGTATCTTCAGACCGGTAACAGATAGAAACTATTTTTTCTTCTCGTAATCGAGACCCCCTGCTGAAGAGATTGGCATTTGAATTGTGTTATTCTACATAGAAGGGATTTAGCAAAACCACGGCCAAATTGCGCCTAGAATTGCAACTGGAATGTTATTTTATCAAATGAGCCAATTCATCAAATCTTCAAATCTCAAAGCCTTGTAAAATGTCCCCTGGAAAAAATGCTTTTGCATTTAGCTGGATTACTCGTTATAGAATATAAACAACAAAACGCCAAAAATAATTCAACTACACTAAGAAATTGTTAAAACATAAATGTTTTTGCTATTAACACTCTAAATTATAATATGGATATAGAAATAGATAATAGCATACCCAGTGCTCAATGTCTCCTGAGGAGAACAGGAGGAGAAGGACAATTGCTCGGCTAAAGGCTCGGAGAACTGGCCGCTTGAATCGATGAGAGGAGTTAACCAACAGAATGGACTTCCGAGCATGGTAAAATATATTCAAGGTAACACGGGCAACTGAGGATGAAGAAAGATATATCTTCAATAGGTGTAGTGTAAATGGTAAAGGATGTTGAATCACAGGATACAAATGTTAAGTCACATGTGGTCTCTGACATCATAGGAAGGGGAACAAATGGGAGATCTACGTGAAAGTGATAGAAGCAGAAGAGTCTATAAGGAGGTGTAACGATGAAGGTTAAAACAAAACAAAAAAATTGTAATTATATTTGGATTAAAAATGCAAAATATAGGCAGATATTTACACACAATATAAGAAAAATATATGATTGAAGGCTGAGGCCTCGCTGATAAAGTACAGAGTTAAATGATATCCTAGCAGTAGGACGGACAAAGTGCTACAGTAATCCATACAGCTGATTAAGGAGAGAGAAGTAAATGAAAATGAAAAAAACAAAAAAAACTTGTGTGGTGTAGTCAGTTAAATTGAGGCCAGCTAGTACGGTTAACAAGCTATTTAAAATAGCCTAGCTCAAGGCTGACAGTGGTTACAATTCAACAGTGGAATTGCACTGGTAAGGAGCAAATATGATGTATAGAGTTCCGGGCTTGTGGTGGTGAACAGTAATCCAGTGAGTAAGGCAGATGGCGGCGGCTAAATGGTATCCGCTGACAGTAGCTGGTTAGCAAACCCTCTGTCGGGGAATCCGGGGTAGAGTGTATGGAAAGAGCATAAAACAGGCGTGGATTAGTGGTATGGTACCCTGCGCAAACTAGCCAGGGATCTCCGAAATGTGCTGGCTTAACTACGGATAAATGATATCCACTATCAGTGGATCAGTGGTTAGCAGACCCTCTGTGATCCTGGGTACAGTACGGACAGAGCAGAATGAAACAAGTCTGCTGTAATGCTCCAGTACCGTGGTGGAAACTGCAAATAAATCTAGTGGTACAGCATGAAGATCCAGCGTGTGCTGTGTTTGCTGTGCAGCCGGTGCAGACCGAGGACAACAACAGAGGCTAGCAGAGGCTAGTGCATGCCAGCTGTCTGCCTCTGGATCCAAGTAGGTGTACGAAAGTGAAAAATATTAACTAGTTGACTAGGTGAAAGTGGGCTACCTTTCGTGCAGTTCGTCATACACTCTTAATTGTTTTGCGCAGAGCTTCTGTCTTGCGCACGTAGTCAGACCTGTGCAACAAGACACATATCAAAGACATTTTGACTGCATAACAGGCAAAAATGTAATTCCTGAAGACAGCTGTCTCAGGAAGCTGGACCCCTTTATCGACGAAAAAGGTCTACGCATAAAGTCAGTCGGGGGAATAAATCCGCTGAAGCCAACCTAGAAAGGGAAGAGAAAAACCCTTTAATCATTCCTGCCTACTGCCACATATCGACTCTTCTCATTCGTCACTATCACGAAGAGACCTACCACCAAGGATGCCTTTTCACTGAAGGAGATATACGTACAGCAGGTCTGTGGATTGTAGCTGGAAAAAGGAATATAAGCAGCCACATCTACAAATGCGTCATTCGCCCAAAACTCTGTGGCAAACCTCAGTCTCAAAAGGTGGTCGACCTACCTGCAGATTGACTCAGCAATGAGCCCCCCTTTGCATATGTTGGCCTTGATGTGTTCAGTCCATGGTCTATCATCACATGATGTACAAAAGGCGGAGACTCAAACAGTAAAAGATGGGCTGTCATGTTCAACTGTATGAATATCAGGGCCGTCTACATTAAAGGTCGTCTACATCAAAGCAATCCATGTATACTCCGATAGTCCGAGCATGCAAAGAACTCAGAGTTCCATCAAATATCAATTACTATCAGGTACAGAAACACCTTTCAGAGCAAGGCTGCACATGGTCCTTCAATCCTCCTCACTCTTCTCACATTGGAGGGAGATGGTAGAGGATGATTGGTCTTGCTAGACACATCCTAGATGCTATGTTCCTACAGTTGGGATCCACAACCCTCATGGCTGAAGTAGCAACCATCAGAAATGCTAGGCCTCTTACTTCAGTATCCACTGACTCTGCAGACTAGGGCTGCACAATTAATCGAATATTGATCACGATTACGATTTTGGCTTCAACAATTAAATGAACATGATCGACTGCGATATTGACGTTTAAAATACGTGCTCTGCTCATAGAAAACTCTGCTATGTATCAAATCTAGCGCTTCCTAGTCACCCGCAGCCGATTTGGCTTCGCGCGCACCCTCCAACAACAGAAAGTGTATGTACAAAACCCTCCTGGATGTTGCGAAGCAGCAGTCCGAGTAGAAAAGTAATAGAAAGTATGGATTTCACGAGAACCAATACTTATGTACCAAGTCGATGCCAATATTCTGAAAACATGACGGCACTCGTTTTTGTACAGTACCGTAGGTACCGGCTATCCAACCTGGATGCGTACGGTACCATGGAAGTGTAGCTGCAGCTCTGCCTCTGCTCGTCGACAAGAAAAACTGCCAGGCTATTTTCCGTTCCAGGCGTATTATCAGGGACTACTATAGTTACAAAAAACAGTACCGTAAACTATGCAAACGGTCCCTTTGAACTTTCCAGCCATAGTTTCCATCTTATTGGTTGAGTAAAAAGTAAACAGTTCCGCTATTTATTCAGACATCAATGGTTCGTTGATAAACACGTCATCGCCAGGCGAAAGCGAAACAAAATCAGCCTTGAAGCGAATAAAATATGTAGGATACGTCGCAATTTTGCGTTGCAAATATTAACGTGTGTATGCTGTAATTTACAATAATGCATTTTAGACTCTTTGTTGCCTCGCACTTGCCGGCACCTCCGGAGCAACGACCGGGATCTCGGTGAATGTTTACCCGCCCTAGGAGCACTCTCGTGCGGGCACTGAGTCATTAAGGTCCTGGTGGTACTTCCTCGGAGCCCACTCACTGGTATTGGTATCGACTATTATATTTCTGGTATCGGGATATCCCAAATAGAAAGACATCAGACCGGCAAAACAAAAAAATCTAATGACAGCAATGGTTGTACTATTGTAATCATATTCTTTGATGGCATATTTATATTTAGTTGGCCTATACTTTTATGTAAAATTTTTATTTTGCTTTACTGATGCACTTTAAGGACCAGTCTTATTTCGAAGCTAATACTTGTACATTAGCAGGAATGTAGCACAAGATTGAAGTGATTTCCGTGGTCTCTTCATAATGTGAAGGCAATAAAAATACATTGTTCATTAAATCAATGAATAATTGTGATAAATAATCGTGATCTCAATATTGATCAAAATAATCGTTATTAGCATTTTGGCCATAATCGTGCAGCCCTACTGCAGACCCTGTGCTACTTACCTCCTCGCCCTCTCACACAGAAAGTAAGCGCACCCGCATTTTGAAGCAAAGGACATGTACAAAGGCTAATGGCGACAGGTACATTGTCTCTGCAAAATTTTCTGGGACAAATGGCAAAAACAGTATCTTCCTGGAAGTTGCAAGGTGGGGCCTCCATGGATTGGACAAGTTTGTCCAGTATATCCCACAGATGCTTGATTAGATTGGGGAATTTGGAGGCCAAGCCAACAATGAACTCGTTGTGTTACTCGCTGGTGTCACGTGTTCTCTAAGTAAGTGACGCACACGCACCCGGCCATCCACGTGATATTGAAGAAAATGTGATTAATCAGACCAGGCCATCTTTTTCCATTGCTCCGTGATCCAGTTCTGATGATCACATGCCCATTGAAGGCACTTATGGCAGTGAACAGGGGTCAGTATGGGCACCCTGACTGGTCTGCGGCTATGCAGCCCCATATGCAACAAACTGCGATGCACTGTGTTTTCTGACACCTTTCTATCAGAACCAGCACTAACTTTGTCAGCTATTTGAGCTACAGTAGCTCGTCTGTTGGAATGAACCACACAGGCCAGCCAGCCTTCGCCCCACATGTGAATCAATTAATCAATGACCCCGTCGCCAGTTCACTGCTTTTCCTTCCTTGGACCACTTTGATAGGTCCTGACCACTGCCGATCGGGAACACCCCACAAGAGCTGCAGTTTTGGAGATTCTCTCACCCAGTCGTCTAGCCATCACAATTTGGGACGCATACACTCAGATCAAAGTCACTCAGGTATTTACTCTAGCAAAGTTTTCCTGCTTCTAACACATTGCCTTTGAGGACAAAATGTTCACTTGCTGCCTAATATATCCCACCCACTGACAGGTGCCATGATAACGGGATTATCAGTGTCATAAAATTATGGTTTATCAGTGTATATAAAAAGAAAAAAAATCTAATTTTTACAATCTTCATAAAAACACATGCAAAACAGACATTTTAGTAAAGATTTCAAAACAAGAAAGGGATGTCACAGAAATATAGCTGAATATCCAGGCTGTCTCCACAAGAAAGCTTTTAACTCAACCTTCAAAGTTGTGACACAGTTTATAAACCTTTACGCCATTGGAGATACTGCAGTTATAGCATTTTTCCCTTCTAAAAATATAATGAAACTGCACTGAATTGTACAATTCCACCAGTAGATGGCAACATAAGACCAGGAAAGGGGGACCTGTTCTATAATGACATGGCGTTTTGTGCAACATTGAATAAATAACATTTTTAAGATATTTCTTATCTGCTTTTTGCAAAACGTGATGTCTGTGATAAATGTCAGAGATGTAGGATTTGCACATATAATCATGGTTGAATGCTGAATGTATGGTTGTAATAAGCAGATAAAGATCATTTAAATATTTACTTCAGAGCCAACAGACCTGCAAAGTATTCTTAACATTTAGAAAAGCATAAGTTTCACCAACAGATGGAGTGTAATTTTGAATTGAATACAGACAATACAATACTTTACCAACTCGTAGAAAACTGTCACAGCTGGATTTGAACCGACTATCTAATGTATTGCAACAGGCCATCTTCCCCGCAAGGTCATGGAAACAGCTGTATGTGAAAATCGTTTTGTAAGAAAAAAAAAAAAAGAACATAATTTAATGGACAGGACATGGACATGGACAGATAAAATATGATTAATATAGGTAATTTGTGAATTGTTTTGATAAGAATCTAACAATTACGAAGTCATCCACTTGTATACTAATTAGGATGTTGATTGGACATTCAGAGTGGATTATTTAGCCCACTTTAAATTCATGACCTTGGACTTTGGACAAGGACAACATAAAATATAGGCTAAAGAATAATTTCGGGCCACGCCTTCAAAGTTGATTGGTGCACAACTTTAGAACTTAACGTCATATCAGAATTCTTTATATAAGATTTTGCCGCCATGGTCTATAGATTATTTGTACCAAGTTTCATGAGAATTGGATGAACGGCCTCTAACTAGTTTATTTCATGAACATTTAGTTTTTCCAAAATGGCAGAAAACTTTTCCATATGCAAATGTGCGGGAATAGTTCCATTTGATATGGGAGCATTCAGGAAATCAGAGGAATTACAAGTTTTTTTATAACCCATACGGTTCTCCAGATATAAGCCAAAACGTAAATGTGGTTATTACAGCACTCCCTAGCGTTATCTGGATACAATTTTATTTTTGGGAGATATTTACCGGGATTGGGACATATCTACCAAGTTTAGTGCCTGTAGAGTGTATAGTTTCTGCTGCCCATGTAGTTTTATGGCAAAAATGGAAATAATATTAATACTTATAATTCCAATAGGGCTCCAGCAGCTTCGCTGCTTGGACCCCTAAATATAGATTCAAGCAGCCATGGTGTGCAAGGTGGCATGAGCAGAATTAGATCACGCACACCCAAGGCACCCATAGCAGTTCACCCACCAGGTTTCGCAACAATAAACAGATTTGGCAGGGTCAAGAAGGCCTCTATCACACCCAGGGCTACCCTAGCAGTTTAACCATTAAGTTTAGCATCAATCGGCATGTGCATTTACAATTATACGTCTTGGGAAGGGCTGACATACTTAACCAAAATAGTGTGTCAAGTTTCACGTCAATCGAATGCATGACATGAAACTTCATGATTGGTAATATTGATGGCATCGTAAATGTGGTTAATGGAAAGCCACGACCACCAAAAATATTGAGGGTCAAAGGGTCATGGGCCTGAAGGGCTGGCTGAATGTCATGTCAATTGGTCAAAGCATCGCAAAAACACAGCACAAAATGTGAATGTTATTGTTATTACGTCCTTAAGTGGACGAATGTGACGAAATTAAGGGAAGCTCTTTAAACCAGGTTGCCACATGTATTTACAAAGGTTTGTGAGGATAAAACATGATGCTGTCCAAGGAAATCCTGTCCCAGGAAATCATAAGTTTAAATAGGCCAAGCAACGTACATTCATTGGCCAAGTGTAGCCAAACGACAATGTCATTGTCTGGCTGTATTATTTTAATATATTTTGATAAGCATGGCCTATAGATGATCCTCGCCAAATTTGTAAAGATTGAAATAACGGCCTAGGAGGAATTTGTAAAAGTATGTGTTCCAGAAAAACCAAGATGGCGGAAGATCTAACCTGACGGATTCGGGGTGTCTAGGGATCAGCAGAGACTAGATTTGTAAATTTCCATTGCATGGTTTCAAAGTTGTGAGATTTTATGTGACCTCAACTTTTACCTGTTGGTGGCACTATAGGAAGCAATGGCCCAGAATTAAGATTGGTGGAATGGCAGATGGCACAAAATTGGCCACTTCTTACAACACGGTTCTAGGAGTTTTCATTAACTTCAATGACAGAATAATAATAATACGAAAATGCACAACAACAATAAGGGCTTCGCTATTTCGTGGCTAGGCACTTAATAATAATAAGAAAATGCACAGTAACAATAAGGGTAAAAAAAGGTCAGTCTTTGATAGCCCCAAATATAGCAAGGTGAGGCGGCATTACCTAACGCACATGGCGTTCACACTCAGACTATATTAAACCTGCTTCTGTTGGCCATATCTCAAAAACAAGCAACCAAAATTACCAAAATCAACAAGGTCCACTCAGAGGGTATCAAAAAAATGAAGACAAATGGAAAATTCACTGCAGTCAAATCTAAATTTATGTTCAATGGGAATTGTGGTCAATGACCATACAATCAGGCAGCAATAGAAGGACTTGAGTCAGAGACCATGCAAGCCATGAACATTTTATAGTGTATAACACTGTAGGCTTATACAACCAAAATAAAGTTGGGACGTTGTGTAAAACGTAAAAAAATGATTTGCAAATCCGTTTCAACCTTTATTCAATTGAATACACTACAAAGACAAGATATTTAATGTTTAAACTGGTAAACTTGTTTTTTGCAAATATTCACTCACTTTGAATTTGATGCCTGTAACACATTCCAAAAAAGCTGGGACAGGGGCATGTTTACCACTGTGTTACATCACCATTCCTTTTCACACTCAATAAGCGTTTGGGAACTGAGGACACTAATTGTTGAAGCTTTGTAGGTGGAATTCTTTCCGATTCTTGCTTGATGTACAACTCCAGTTGCTCAAAAGTCCGGGGTCTCCGTCGTATTTTGCGCTTCATAATGCGCCACACATTTTCAATGGGAGACAGGCCAGTCTAGTACCCGCACTCTTTTACTGTTGTAACACATGCAGAATGTGGTTTGGCATTGTCTTGCTAAAATAAGCAGGGACGTCCCTGAAAAAGACGTTGCTTGGATGGTGTGATAGTATAAAATTTTTATTTTATTTGTTATGCATTTATTATCTGTTCTTCATTTTCATTCTATGATTTTGTACGTGTACAAACCACACCCCACTTGTATATTTACGAATACAATGTTATTACTACTCACTTCCTGGCCAATAGAGGGCGATGTATACAATTATATCAGACAAGGTGTTAACGGAAGCCGGAGGTGTAAGCTATATAAGGGGTAGGAAGAGGTATTACCAGGGCTGATTTGCATTTCTCACAGGGCCTTACGGGACTGGGGATGTGTTTTCAGACCGCGGCCGCGTTAAATTGTATCTTTGGATTGTTCATTGCTTTTTAATAAATTTCTCTATTATTCTTAACACTTTTGAGTCAGAGTCCTCCTTTATTCTTTCTGGCTAAATTAGTAATACATAACAATGGCAGCATATGTTGCTCCAAAACCTATATGTACCTTTCAGCATTAATGGTGCCTTCACAGATGTGCAAGTTACCATTGCCATGGGAACTAACACACCTCCATACAATCAAAGATGCTGGCTTTTTCACTTTCCGCTGATAACAATTCGGATGGTCCATTTCCTCTTTGGCACGGAGGACACAACGTCCATAACTTCCAAAAACAATTTGAAATGTGGACTCGTCAGACGACAGCACACTTTTCCACTTTGCGTCAGTCCATCTCAGATGAGCTCGGGCCCAGAGAAGCTGGCGGCGTTTCAGGGTGTTGATATATGGCTTTCGCTTTGCATGGTAGAGTTTTAACTTGCACATGTAGATGTAGCGACGACTGTGTTAACTGACAATGGTGTGAAGTGTTCCTGAGCCCATGTGGTAATATCCTTTACACATTGATGTCGGTTTTTAATGCAGTGCCGCCTGAGGGATCAAAGGTCATGGGCATTCAATGTTGGTTTTCGGCCTTGCCGCTTACGTGCAGAGATTTCTCCAGGTTCTCTTAATCTTTTGATGATATTATGGACCGTAGATGATGAAATCCCTGAATTCCTTGCAATTGTACGTTGAGAAACGTTCTTAAACACGCAGTTGTTCACAAAGTAATGAACCTCACCCCAACCTTGCTTGTGAATGACTTAGGCTTTCGAGGATGCGCCTGTATACCATATCATCTAACCTGTTTCCAATGAACCTGTTCACCTCTGGAATGTTCCAAACAGGTGTTTTTTGTTGCCCCTGTCCCATCTTTTTTGGAACATGTTGCAGGCATCAAATTCAAAGTGAGTGAATATTTTCAAAAAACTATAAAGTTTATCAGTTTGAACATTAAATATCTTGTCTTTGTAGTGTATTCAATTGAATATAGGTTGAAAAGGATTTGCAAATCATTGTATTCTGTTTTTATGTTTTACACAACGTCCCAACTTCATTGTAATTGGGGTTGTAGTAAACACTAACCTAATATTTCCTGTAATAGGCTAATACATTTTAAATTTTTTTTTACAATGTAGGTTTCCAACATGTATCAAACAGCATAGGCCTAATTGTTATGTTTTTCTTTATTTGCAACAGCTATATTGTTTAAGCCATCAACACCATGACCCGCAAAGATGTAAGAACTTACTCAGAATACAGTTACTGTCTAATTTTAGCGTGAAAAACAGCAGGCCAACTATTTGGGCAACAAGAAATAAACTTGGACGTACCGAAAAACTGTTACCTGCCCCGTTATACGAAATAAAAACAAGGATCACAGACAGCAATCAATCTAGCGGATTGAAGACAAGAGAAACATTTAATGATGTAATACTAGGCCTGTCACAAGAATTACTATATCGACTTATCGTACGATATATAAACTTAACCTCGATCATTTCTCACAACCCGATAATAGTGTATTTACACACGCGTTGCTGACATGACAGTAAAACCATGTCTGATCGCAGGCAGCGCTGCAGTGCTACATGCAGCGCCACACACAGAGAGAGAATACAGCGACTGCCTGGTGTTAAGTGCTTATCCCGATGATGAATAATTCCAGCCAACTACGTTTACAAGAATAAATGCAAAAATACTGCATTCGTTTTATTTGCTTCAAGGCTTGTTTAACAACCTAATTAGCCAAACAATGAACCTGGTTTAACCAACCACAACTAATCATTTATGTCGCATGACAATAGCGGAAACAAGCACGCATTTACGCTGGAGGGCGGGTGACAGACAAATGTGGTGAACATGTCCCAGATCCGCCTACAAGGGTTATGTCTTTCTCACCATGGTTGAGTTTGCAACCCTTGTGGTTGTTGATGGATTTTTTTTCTTTCTACAAACTTTTTCTACGCAATTTCACAACAAATTGTGAAATTGCACCCCCCCAACCCAAATTTGTTTTAGCATGCAGTGCTTTACGAGTGCACAAAAAAAAAAAAAATAAAATAGTTTGCTTCACAACTCCATCCTAGGAAAAACAATGTAGTGCTGTGTCAGTACTGCTAGTTTGTACCTGGTCAGCATATTTCAGTTTTAGGCAGGAGATGACCTGGCCCTCTAGCTCGCTGTCCCCAGCTGCCTTGTTCAGGATAGACTGGCAGAACTTTGGAATGTCAGCCTTACAAGCCTTTCTCAGGATGGGGTTTAATCTGTAGTCTGGACACAAAGAAAGTGCAAGAACAAAACATTAGAGGTCAGCATAATTGTGGCATGGCTGATTTGAATCAGAACTACAGTATATAAACAATAGATATTAATATTAACCTATGTTTTTCTATCATCGTATCATGTATCACCTAGTACACACATTAACCCTCTGGGAACATCGTGGTCGTCCGCAACCACGGCGGTGCTTATTCCACATTACTGTTAATAAATAAATAATCGTTTATCCTAGCGATTTGCGATCAAATGCATTGGAAAGAAAACCCTTCCGGCAACAATGCTGTGGTATGTGTTTTCTAGACTAATCAGAAATTTTTACACAAATCGAATAAATCAGAGACATTGTTCTTGGAGTGAAATGCAATCTAACTTGAAGCACATCGCTTTATTCACGATGGTGATAGGCAGAAAATCATCTGTTAAAAGCCTATCACAGCATTATCTATGTGATAGACATGTCCGTGGGTCAATTAGGACCCTTGACAAAATAACATGCTAGTTGTTGCTAAATATATCATCTTGGAAAATACAAACGAAGTCATTCATTCTGCCGTGTGCGTTTTGGATGGTGCATTATTGAAAGCGAGCGAGCGATTATTCAGCAAGTAGTAATTGCATTGTGGAACTACTGTATTAAATAAATTCAGTGTTCCAAGAGAAAGAAACAGGATACTGTTTCATTTTCAAACTTTCTTATTGATCAAAATGCCAAATCAACATTAAGTTTAATTATAATATTGTGACTTCTTTTGGATTATCCTATAGTCACTTCTGGTTTGGGGAGATTAGTATCCACGCGCAGTTTACTTTTCGCCGCTACTCGCGATCCGTCAGTAACGATGTTCCTTGATCCATAGGAAGAAAAACGCAGGTCCTTA
>JAODTR010072798.1:0-15578 GCA_025399935.1 Amblyopsis rosae | reverse complement strand
GCAGCCGAGTGTGAAGCGGCTGGGATGAGGATTAGTACCGCAAAATCTGAGGCCATGGTTCTCAGCAGGAAACCGATCAAGTACCAACTCCAGGTAAGGAATGAGTCCTTACCCCAAGTGAAGGAGTTCAAGTACCTCTGTATCTTGTTCGCGAGCGAGGGGACATTGGAGCGGGAGATTGGCCGGAGAATCGGAGCAGTGGGACCGGTATTACAGTCACTTTAATTTTCGTTCCTACCCTCACCTATGGTCATGATGGATGGGTTCGATTACCGAAAGAATGAGATCATAGGTATAAGCGGCCGAAATTGGTTTTCTCAGGAGGGAGGTGGCCGTCTCCCTTAGAGAAAGGGTGAAAAGCTGGCCGAGCCACTGCTCCTTTGCGTCGAAAGGAGCCAGTTGAGGTGGTTCGGGCATCTGGTAAGGATGCCCCCTGGGCGCCTCCCTAGGGAGGTGTTCCAGGCACGTCCAGCTGGGAGGAGGCCTCGGGGAAGACCCAGGACCAGGTGGAGAGATTATATCTCCACACTGGCATGGGAACACCTCAGGATCCCCCAGTCAGAGCTGGATAATGTGGCTCAGGAAAGAGAAGTTTGGGGTCCCTTGCTGGTGCTGCTGCCCCCGCGACCCGACTCCAGATTAAGTGGATGAAGATGGGTGGATAGATGGATAGATGGATGGATGGATGTGATAATTCTTAAGATACCTAATTCAGTACACAGTTGCAGTTTAAAATAGACAATGAATACAGCAAAAATATTTCTGCATATACCTGAAGATGTCTTGAGTTGTACTCCTCTGCTGTACAACACTGCATCATGCATCATGCATCATGCCGCTGTTTATTTCCTGCTCATTAAAACCATTTAGTTGTGACAATAGACTGTGGCTTGCACTGGGACGGCAGATTTTTGTTGTAAACTGTTCATTAATCTTAATTCTCTTGTGTAATTCTCCAGATCCTCAAAGACAATTTGCAGTCAAAACACTGAATGTAAAACATTAAAAAGCATGTTACACAACAATAAGGACATGGTGTACAGTGTATGACACATCTCATGTCATTGATCTGTTTCATATTTCATATTTTTGAGCTGCTTATTCTACAAGGCTCTGATAACCATGTTATAGTTGTTGTAGTTTTCTCAAACCATGCCAACCTTTGCCAAGCGGGAGATTGCTGCAGAGTATATTGTAAATTATTAATAAAAGCGTCTTATTATTAATAAGCCAATTGGTACACTTCCTATTAAAGTGAAATGGAAATGTATACGATTTGGCCAATTTTAGTAATTTGTCTTTGATATTGAATTAACCATAAACCCTTTAGTATGTTTACATACAGTAGCTCCACTGTTTTTTTTTTTATTTAATAACACCAAAAATAATTAAACCCCGAGATGGGTCAATGATTGGCAGCAACATTGATCATTATTTTTTCTACAGTGGCAGATAAAAAAGCAAAAAAACATTTGTCCCTCATTACAAAAAATGCCAGCTTCCCAAAACTGCCGTAAAATTTTATAGGCCTATATTCTTATTTCTTCCACTTTAAACTAGTCAATCGTTTTAAACTATATGTAGTATAATTTATGTGCCACGCCGCATCAATGCATTGAGTGCTTGTACACGAACATACTTTTCAGAAGACCGACATGTCTGTATTGTAATTCCTTGTTTCACTGGATTTATGTCATATTCAAATTTTCTGAGATACTGAATTTGGAGTTTTCATGAGCTTTAAATCGTAATCATCAAGATTAAAACAAATACATGTTTGAATTATTTTTTAATTAATCCACAATATGAGTTTCACTTTGTCAGTTGAATTATTTAAATTAATTCAGTTTTCCACAATATTCTAATTGATTGAGATGCACCTATGAATCTGTGTACTGCTCTGAAGTGTCAGTGTACTGCTCTGACAATCAGTTTGTACTTTATTCTATCTTAACACTTCAAACAGACCCCTACAGACAGTGTTTTAAATATAAATAGTGAGTTTATAACCTGGAATTTCTAAAAGGTGCTATTATGGATTTATTTATAATCATGTACATATTTTCTGGCCAATGTTTGTGTGTGCGTGTGATTACATAAGTATCTCATCCTGTGCATTGTTTGGAGGGGCATGGGAGAAAGAAAAAAAAAACGTTGAATAATGCTGATCTAAGGTTTAGACCATGAACCATTTGTGAGAGATGCAACTCCCCTCTGGCTATTTACACATCCAAGCTGTTTATACTGAGCCCTTATTTCATGTATTCACTGGGGATTTTTGCGAATACCTTAGCATTAATATTGCTAGTCCTCATATTGTTAGAGGAAAAGCTGTCATTGTATTGAATTTAGTTTAAATTCTGTGGGCCCTTGATTCAGATTTAGGATGACTGCACCCAGAAATTGAAACAGAACTCACCAAGGCACATATAGAGGAAAAAAACAACATAAAACAAGATTTTTGCAATTCTAACATGGCTTAATATGAAATACCTCTGATAATTCTGATAGCTCTAATCCCAGCCTAGCCCAACCTTCTAAAGATGTCAACATTTGGTCTGTACCTGCTAGAGGCAGTGCTGGCACACTGCCAAGGAGAATGGTGCTTAGGCACTAGGCGCACAGAGAAACTTTTAAGACGCAAACATGCCTGTTCACTTGCATAACAGCAAGCACAGCTTTGAGCTTTGATTTAGTTCCTAATTGGTGTAGCCTTCACAATGTTACTAAAACTCAAACAATAGAAACCTACATAATTATTCACATTTTCCTCTAAAATGACTTATTTTGCAGGCTTGCTTAGTACCTCCACAGCATGAATAATACCATGGGGATAGGAAGACAAATACTGCATGCTAGAGGGCATTGCTTCAATCAATGATCTCCGGCTTAACTCTGATCAGAATAAAGTCTCAATATTTATTCTCCTAGACTTGAGTGCAGCATTTGATACCACTGATCATGACATCCCGATGAATCAGCTTCAGAAATTGGTTAGTCTCTCTGATAATGTGTTAAATTGGTTTCGAACCAACATAAAAGAGAGTTTTGCGTCAGTCGTGGTGAACATGTGTCCAAGGAACACACCATTTCATATGGGGTTGCACGGAGGAGTTGCCTTGGCCCGTTATTATTTTCACTATTGTTAAGCCGCCGTCTTCCTTTTGATTGGCTGCCTACATCTCTTTCGGTGATGTATATTTAGACTTTTAGATATTTAGATTTAGACTTGCGCGTTATTACTGCCGCTGTTGGTTTACTCACAAGTTGTCGTAGATGGTTGATGATCTTGTATTCTGGGCTATTGCAGGCTTTGGTCTTGGTCTTGCATATGCATATGGCTACTGAGTGCGTTTATGTATTGAGGCGTATGTTCACCCTTCACACACCTGCCCTACATTAGTAGACTAAGTAGAACTTCCTTGCTGCCTGTGAGACAGTCAATCTAGGGAGGCGCCACCTACTGGGCAACCAATAAAATACAGCTCCAACTATACATGCTGCCACTCGGTGATATCATTAGGGAACACAATGTATCTTTCCATAGTTACGCGGATGACACTCAATTGTACATCTCTACTGAACCAATTGATCCTGCAGCTTTAAAATCTATAACTGGCTGTCTTTTGGCAATACATAAATGGTTAAGTAATAACGTTTTTAAAGTTAAATGAGGACAAAACTGAAATCCTACTTGTTGGCTCTAAAGCAAAACATTTGTATTAATGTTGTACATGTTGTACAGTTGTACCTTGCTGTAAAGCACTTTGAATTGCAATTCTGTATGAAAAGTGCTATATAAATAAATATTATTATTATTATTGCTGGAATAATATAGGATATGCCTTTGGTTACAGTAAATGTTAAAAGAGATAGACCACATGTTTTGACAGGATTTGACATAAGCCGTGCAGGGATGGAAGTAAAGCACCCTGCCATGTTGGGACACTGTCGCTGCTGATGAATAAACCTGTGGATACGTTTCACTAGATTTTCTAAGATGTCGACAGCTTTGTGAGTACCGTAAACGTGTGGGATGAAGGTGTGCTGTAATAATAATGACATTTCCAGCCTGCTTTTTGTTTTAGAATGGCTACAGCATGTTTCTCCTCCTTGTTCTTTTATGGAACTATCAATACACATCAAAACCGCAGATCTCTGCTTTCAAGCTGCTCTGCCACCAGACTCTGGAACTCCCTTCCACTGCACATACGACATGCCACCTGACCACGGTCACCTCATTTGCTAAGCTCCTCAAAAACCCACCTCTTCAAGGCTGCCTATGACATTTGACCATTTGTTTCACTGTCGCTTGACTCCCTTGCCCTTACAACAAGCATGTATTTTAGTATTTTGTTTATTTTGTATATAATTCCCAGATATTTTTGATTTTGGCGTGTCTTGTTTCAAAAATGTATATTCTGCCTTGGTCAAATATTTATTACTATAGTATATGTCTCAGACAAATGTTTGATATATATGTATTTGCCTTTTTGCAATGTAAGATGTCCTTGAGTCTTTTGATTTTATTATTATCTCTACAATTGTATGAACAATACATATTTGTTTACTTTAAGTATCTACATTTTAGACAATATCTTCTGGCTAGTAGTCTATTTAATTCTACATATGTCATAGCTTTTATCCAAATTACGTAAAATTCAATGCATCAAGGAGCAGTTAGACATCTTGCATACATGTAGGCTACAGTAAGCCAAGATTGTTGGAGATCAACCCCGTTACATTTTGGCTAGGAGTCTAGACTATACTACAGGTCTGTCTTAGTGCATGATAATGAATCACACTTCAATATGGAAAACTTTTCAATTAATAAATGGTTTGCCTCAATTGGGGCATGAGGTCACACATAGCTCTATACTAAATGTGATGGTAGGCAAACATATAACCCTTCTGGTGCACAAGCAGATATACCAAGATAATATTAACTAAATCATATGGTTACGTTAAATTAACTGTAGGTAAGATTTTAAAATAGAAATTAAACTCTTTCCTTCTTTTTAGCTATATAGCTCTCGTTTCAACTCTCAAAATCCTACCTTGAGTAGCTTAAACAGTAGATTAACTAGTCAGATCCATACATTAACCATCAGAACCAATCATGTGATGAAACTATAATCATTCATTCTCAAAAAGAGATAAATTAATTGGTTGAGTGGGAATACCAGGTAATTTAGTTTCTAAATGAATCCCTAACCCAACAGAGGTGTATGCTATACTTAGTTTTCAAAAAGCAAGCAAAAGTTATGCTATTGCTGGAAACACTGCTTTGAACGTCCTTTGGAGGTTTGAATGACGTGCCTTTATTCAGTTCTAGGCATCTGTTCTGAGAGATGCACTCTATAAGAACATGTGCAGAGAAGCTTCAGACTTGAGATGTTTTAGACTTGAGAAGTCATTACAGTGCTTGCTTATGGCGAAAATAACTATGGTCAAATATAATATTGATAATCTATGATGTTAAGAATATCATTATAATTGTATTGCCACAATCACCATCCATAATTAATACTAACAGTAGCACTTTACAGTATGTGCCTACCGTATATTAGGGCTGGGCAATATATGGATCAAAAATAATATCCAGATATATTTAGGTTAAATACCGATACACAATATATATCAGTATTTTCTATAAAGTAGGCTAAATGTTCAGTAGGAGAAAAAACAGGAAACCCAATGGAAATTTGATTTTTAGCTACATTAATTGTAGTTGTACATCGTTAAATCCATAGCAGAGATGTTGAGAATATTGCAGTTTTAATTAGTTTTTGATTACTGGTACCTTGTAATACTAGCTGGCTACCTGTATATGTTTGTCAGAAATGGAAATTAAGCATGTGACTCAGTATCTGCTCTCTCATTGGCTACATTGAAAAAAGTGCACTTCAATTGCTCACTCCGTGTCAACTTGTGCGAGCGGAGTTAGTAGGCCGCCATATGTGAGCTTTCTCTGATGTCTCTGCCCCTTTAACACTCTGATTAACACTCTGAACGCACTAAATCACTCGCTCGACTCCACTCCGCCAAGTTCAGGCATGAAGGGAGAGATGAACAAATCGAAAAAGTTATGAATAAACGCATAATAGACCTATATCAATATAATCTATAATGTCTAAATTTATATCTCTTTTAAAAATATACCGATATAAATTAAATACCGATATATCGCCCAGCCCTACCGTATATGTCAACATGTATACATTTCAGCAACAACACAATAGCCTACACTGGCTATTTTGGCTGAGGGTTACACAGATATTAACTTGTCTTATACTTTGCAAAACAATGTATAACCTAGGTTCTCTGTTTATTGTGTTATGATGACATCTAAGTGGTCACTTCATACAAAACCATATGGGTCAATGGGGTTGCCCAGAAGAACAAAACTAATTAAATTAAAGGCTGTGATTCTATTATTGTTGAAGTTGACTGCTTTTGCCGAATAGCCTATACAGATTGCAACCACCGTAGATTTCATGACCACAGATGTGTTCAATATTAGATAATGTTCATTACATTTTTTATAGACTCAATGCCTCATTAATTCATGAGTTATATTAATTTCGCCCTTAAATTTAAAACATGTATATTATCCATTTTAGTTTTGTAACTGAAAATTTGATTTTCTGTGTTAGGCAAGGGAAATCAGTCATATGATGTAATTTGCTGTTATTAAGTTATAATCAGAAAATTATAATTAAATAATTAAATTGGAATCGGGAGATATGTGAAATTATATACATTTTCCAAGTTTGTATGTTTAAATATAGGGTTTTGTGTCTGTGTGACATCAAATGGGTTCTTAAACTAGTAATATGTTGTCATTTTCATCTAGGCTATAATGCCTATGTCTAACAGCCTCTTTGAGTCTAGTCCTAACACTAGTTTGCCTTTGACAAATTAAAGTCCACCAACGTTATCCTTCTGCAATATTTTCCCTCCTGCTTAGCAGAGCTAGCTAGCAGATCATTTTATTTCCTGGCCATGAAACAATGTTGACGAGAGTTCTTCAGTGTTCTGTCCCAGGATGCGCCGACATTATTTCATATTCCACAGGAAGAAATTCAGAAGACTGGCGTGGGAACTGCCATGGTTATAGAGACGATAAATGCACGCTCCCCTGTGTGTGCAAAGACCATTGCAAGAAGCTGGACAGCTTTCATAACTGCCTTTCATAACACCACATTTTCTGGCTCATGCATATATGAAGGCAACAATGTTTAGCTTGTGGCTGTGGGCAGTAGAATACCAGTTTGGAAAGAGGAGAGAGGACAGGGGAAATTACATCTACTCCCATTCAGCTATGAGTATTTACTATTTAGAGTGTACAGACTCATATAATGTATAGTGCACTGTACAATTTAGTTTGATCATTTGATATTAACAAATTCACCCTTTGCAATATTGTGTATAGTGATATTACTTTGAGAAATCCCTTTCACTATCACTTCCTTAGCCTGATAAATGTGTCAAAACAGCACTGAAAAGCTGCAGCTACAGCCAGCATTATTAGGTCAATATACATCCTAACAATACTGTAAAATATGGAAATGATCTTGGAAAGTTTAATAACTGTATACATGTATTATACATGTATACAGTATAATGTATGAACAGTATGCATGTGTGTGTGTGTGTGTGTGTGTGTGTGTTGGGGGAGGGGGGGGGGGGGGGCGATAGTGACACGTTGCCTTAGGAAAACGCTGAGGGCAACTTAGAGAGGTAGCAGATGGCTCACATTAAAAGCAAAGGGCCCTCATGACTGTCCTCAACAGCCCTGCAGAGAAAAGGATAATTAAATGAGAATTTTAATCAGAGTCCTCAAATTAAATGTCCAGCTGGATAGTTCTGCAAGAACCCCCCTAACTACACCTGTACCCAGTTGCCTTCCTTGAGTGTGTGTACCGATGATGAGGCTGAACTCTCTAATCAATACACACCCACGTGGATATATCTGAGGTGATGATTACTGCTAAAGCATTCTATTCACAGTTCTGTCAGCAGGAATCACAATGTAGCATCACACAAGAGATTAATATTATTAATGGGCATTGGAATGAAGCAGCTATTAACCAACACAATGAGATGACACATGTAGACCTATACTGAATTTGAATGTACACCCTACCATAGGTTTCAAATGAACAACGCTCTATCCACCAGCATACTGATTATAACTTAGTTAACTTATGGACCATTGTACTACTGGTGGGAGGGTAGCACTGTGTAGGCTACTGTGTGTATGTGGTCCTTAATATGTTAAAGGTACACTCCTCAATTGAGTTAATGTGCTTCCAACCCCCCCTCCCTGGCCTTAGCAATGGTCAGTGTGGAGGGGCAGAACTTAGGTGTATTTGTTTTCATGTTGAGTTCAAATATAAACCGTTCTACAGCATCTCTTACACAACCTTTAAGTGTGTTTGACTGTATACTGACCGAGATCTACTTGCAGGAGTTAGACTGCCAAACCTATCTCTCTCTTGCTCTTGCACACACACACACTTACACACACACACACACAAGACCTGCTAACTAGGCTGGCACGCCCCCACGGACACAAAACACGATAAGTGCGATCTCAAAACACGTCCAGTCCCTCTTGGTTACTGTTGCTACGCCTGTCAAGCGTTTGCACCTGGCATGGCATATTCATCAATGATATCATGTTCCAAAGGAAATAATAGAACATTTCTGGAATAATTGCTCTGTAATATGACAGAGAAGTAGACAGAAAGAACTACATTATGCTTTTTAGCGCTACAAAAGGCATTCATTTGTCAGCAGAGTAAATCAGGGAAACACTCACCAGTCCCAATGCAAGCATCAGGTAGCCAACGTCATCTTACTAACCCAACCTGAATGGTCCACCAGCAGGGTGGCTGTGCAAACTCTAATGTGAACATGGTTTCCAGACTGTAATCTCAGTGAAAATTAATCTGACAGCAATAGGTGGGCGGAGCCAGGCTAAATATAGCATGTTGTAGAAAAGTGCCATTTGATAAGTGACCTATTCTTGTGTGTTCACTCTGACATACAGTATACCCTCTTTTGGCTTCTAAATACTGCACCCCAAATCACAAGTATAGTTTTGTTGTAAATATATTTTAATTAAAAAAGCCCATTAGTAAAAATGTCCTGATGTATTTGTGTTTTTTGTCACATTTTATATTTTCATCATATCAAAACACAGTTTGGCTAGTGTAACATGACTGTAACGTTACGATAGGCCTTTAAAATAAAACAATGTTTTAGTTCTCATCCTTGCTATAAGTGACCTTTGTGATAGCTAAAGCTGTCGGCAGAGCTATATGGATGAAGAAGCTGATCTATAGCCTAATGGAGTGTAAAATCCCCTCAGAAAACGGTCCTCTATTAAAGCTGGTGTCAGCGATGGTAATCTAATACACTTTTTCTCAAATTCAGAGAATCTACTCAAGGTCTGCTAGCTGTCCGTTCTCTATGCACACTGAACAGATAATATGGCGTTTCTACACAAGCCCAGCTCGTAAATGTCTAGTTTTCATTACGACCTGCTGTCCCAAAATTGGTTGGTGCACTAAGAAACTGCCAGGCTGACAATGAGTCCCGCTCTGGTCCTGGCTATTATGTTCTCCGGAAAGCATTGCAAATTCCTTCAGTGAATCTGCAGTAAAGCTTAGTTTTTGTCATGGGACTGAGCCCAGCTGCATTGAATTACCATCATATTTTGTGCTCAGCCACAATACATTATAGCTAGTTTTAGAAATATATACTAGATAGACAGTGTGTTTCAAAACATAGTGAAGTTATATTACTGGTGTGTGTGTGTGTGTGTGTGTGTGTGTGTGTGTGTGTGTGTGTGTGTGTGTGTGAGGTGGGGGTAATGACAAAATAAACGAGACCACTTTTATATGTGTTTAGCTTTGACGATAGATCTACTAGACATATAATTAGGCTATATGTCTACATTTTGTCATGATTTTCTATAATGAATCCTTGTCATAAGATCCGTTATTATAGACCTACGCCAAAGTGGGTCTCGTAGCAAATCTGGTCTAATATATCCACCCAATCCCATTCCCAAAACAACATGTGTCCATACTTCACAAAATCAAACATAATCCCCTCCCTCTCTCTGCCTCCGCCCCGTATTGGATCTCCTGCATGCAGTCTAGTCGGAAAAATTCAGATCCTCGCATGCCTAACATAGCCTACTTCCTGGATAGAAGAATGGGCCGTGTGAAGTCCGATATCCTCGCATTCGACTTTATCTTTCGTCGTGGCGATGGCGCGCAACATCACTAAATAACAATTGCGCGTAATCGACCATAATCGACTACTTTTTCTTTAGTTAAAGGAGGCGATTGATCGCTGGTGGACTCTGTTGAGTTCGGGAATGTCGCTATCTGGAAGACTGATGCCTGCGTGGTCGTCTCAAACTGATAGTGAACTATTTTTACACAGCTGTAGTCTGCGTATAGGCTATTTGTCAAAGCGAATGACTGCAAGTGAAGGTGAATAAATAGTATTTTTTTTAAACGGCGACCGTAGTAGACTGCTCGTTATTGCACTGTATAACATCGCATAGTGTGCATTTAAAATTACCTGCATTGAGTGTATGTGATTGTTTTAAAGCCCAAAACTTTATCACCCGTTGCCTTTTGGTTGCTCTCGATGAGTATTCTAACATGTGGAGAATTCGTGGACCGAATTACTG
Organism: Amblyopsis rosae; assembly: GCA_025399935.1. Lineage (NCBI taxonomy): Eukaryota > Metazoa > Chordata > Actinopteri > Percopsiformes > Amblyopsidae > Amblyopsis > Amblyopsis rosae. Next base: position 4,861 of record JAODTR010072798.1, on the reverse strand, counting down.
GTGGATCTTATCCTTGATATGTTTAGCCTTCTCCAAACAAACTGGCTGTCACCCCGGTAAGTAGCCTACAGTATGTCTGCAGTTGTATGCTATTCCGTGTTTTATTACATATTTATCAAAAGGATGGTTGGTACCTCAACGAGTGGATTTACTTGATAACGTCCGTGACATCAACCGGACCCCAACAGTGGCCGATTGAGTCCAGCTCATACCAGCCTACTTGTACACTCTGTTGCTACAGCTTTCTTCTGTAAAGCGCGCAGGTCGTGCTTCACTCTGAACATTTTGAGTTTTCTCTGGTATATATACATGTTGTCAGGGCCCTGCAACAGTGTATCTATTCTACAACTAAATTGATCATGATCCGATCTGTGCAAAGCTATTTGACGTCATCTTCAACCTATTACACACGTAATTACATTGACTTTTACCGCTCCCTAAGTATTAGGCTACTTATTGTGCGTTAACTGCTTTCGTTTGTTAGGTTGTTTCATGGTGACGATTGTCAGCGATGTTGGCTTGGGGTGGCAGTGATGTAACAGCCGAAAGCCCCAAAGATCTGCCCCCCTCCCCCTAAAATGATCACCACATTTCCCGCACTTCCACATATGTCCATTGGCTTTCAAAAACCGCACACGGCACACATACCAATTTTTCCCAAGGCGCGTCACACAAAACCACGAAAGCGACCCTGTTTCTAATGCTATAGATGTTACTTTTTGGGTAAACATTTTATATGCACGATACGCACGACAATTTTTCTGTATAGGCTAGAAACAAAAATTTAACTAGCCTACTTAAAGATTAAGGTGAGATAAATTAATAATCTAAAAAAATTAATAAATGTTGGTATTTTTTGAAAACTCTTTAATCTTTTTGTTTTAGGTTGTAGTTCGCCTGTTATGACACACGCCATCCCGCTTTTTAACGAAGGGTGGCCTATTTAAAATATTTATGTTTTTGTGTTCCAATTAAAATAGCTCACCATTTCTGTTTCAGTTGTGTTTTTGATGCTAAAGTTAGTTCAGTCTAAATGTAGACATCTAAAAATGCCAACAAAATAAAATGTAGGACTATTTTACAGTCGGCTGGATATAGGCTAGGTTATTACATATCTAAATTACTAATACAACTTTTTATTTACATTTGATTAATCGTGCTAGTCTTGTGTGTTTGGTAGAGTTTATTGAGCTTGTTTATTCTGCATAGGCTAGTGACCACATGGTATTGTAATGGCTACCTAACTCTTGGAATTTCCTCAGTCAAGAAAGCTTCCAACCCAGAAGGCTTAACGGATTTCCGACACTGTTTTAGCGGTGGAAGTGGATGTTCTATGGTCTCCCCCTATTGTTGGTGCCAGGAGTGATTAATGTCAAGGCAATAAGGCACTGTCACTAAAGGAATTGTATAGTTGAATTTTAGACTTGGCCATATCAATAAATGTCTCCTGTCCTTGTCATTGTTCCCTTTAAACTGCCACACTGTGTGTGTGTGTGTGTGTGTGTGTGTGTGTGTGTGTGTGTGTGTGTGTGTGTGTCAGCTTTACTTACTGTTGAAGTGTCAGTCAACATACTCTGTCTGAACAGAGCTGACAAAGGACCTTCAAGATCTCTTGACTGCTGTTAATGCAGAGCAGGGTACACACTGGGCTTTGCAGTATAGTCAACATTATATTAAGAGAAAAATAAATATCTTAGAATAAATGAATAAGCAATCATTAACTTGCCACAATTTGTATTTTATATATATATATATCTATATATATATCTATATATGTATATAGATATATATAGATATATATATTTTATTATATTGTAAATTATTGTAATTATTTAATTTATCAGGCAATTGACTTGCATGGTAAAATCAAGGTAAAATGAAAAAAGATATGCTTACCTGGGAATGTGGGATCATATTTATTATGTGCTGCTGGTTTCTAGCCTAATTGAAAATGCATATTATGACTGTTTAATACTTTGGCATAAGCCAAGGTTATGAAATAACTGGCATTTCTCGTGTTGGTGCATGCAAGCCTGAACTTTTGATGCTAAAGCTTACTTACCTTAATATCAACTTTACATGTACTTTGTGGTACACCATGAGCCTATACCTCCATTAAGTTTAAGATTTGCCTACATTTTGGACAAAAATATAAGTATATTAGGCTATATGAATTACGACTACACCTAGCCAATGCTAACTTATTTTACATTTCTTTGAATTGGTGCTCCAAATGCAGTAAATCTGATTTCATTATTTACCAGAGCTGACCCCGATAGTGTAACTTGACTGAGCAATTTGAATCAACTTTGATTAGGTTATAATCAGGAAATTCTGAATTTAAGAATTTTCATACTGACTGTTTTGGAATGACACTAAGCCATTCAAATAGCAGTATTTGTATCATATGTTGTATTAACATTTAATACACTTGTTTATTTATCTTGAGCAGATGATACTGCCAGTATAAGATCAACTCTAGCTGTAATAGCTATCTGCATTCAACGTGACTATTCCCAAGTTGCAGAGTGGATATTTACTTTTTTACCAGGCGTGGTGTAACCAGGCAATGCAGAGCATTATGGGATAGCAACCCCAATCGTTCCCCTTGGAGTAGAAATTAAATGAGCTGGGTTTTTACTTTTGGAGAAAAAAAAAACCCTATAGGACTACATAATTTCAGAGAATGACTTCTAACAATGAAAAAGATTCTGTGAATTTAATCCTTTTTCAGTGGCTTACATTTTTATTATGTCTGCCTATGTCAACAATATACAGTATGTTGCAACAGTATATATATATATTTTGGCATTGTAAAAAATGACTGCTGTAAAGATTTCTGTCCCTCTTGTTCTGAAAATTCCAAGGGAGGGCATTATGCTGAGCTAGCTAGTCTTGTGAGCAGAACAAGGTTCTAGAGACTGCCCTATCGATCCTGTTGACATGCCCCCCTTTGGGTAATGCAAATGTATCTGTTTTTCAACATGAACATTCAAACTCTCCTGGAAGCAAAGTCCTAATTAAATAGGGATTTGAATACCATGGCCTTTTCATTTTGACATTTTCATATTTCAGAAATAAAAAGATTTCTCATGAAAGAAAGCTCTCATATTTATCAAACAACAAAGTAGGCCTAATTACACTTACTATATACATACATGCATACATATACACACGTGCAATGGTTTAAGCACCTTTCAGCTGGACTGATGCCATTTATGGTTTTTATTGTATTCCATCTCAACTCAATTTTAAGTGATGTTGTATTTGTTATTGTCTGTGTCTAAGCGTCACATGACACAAGTGTTTATCACGGCAACCCTCTCCCTAGGTAACTACTAATTAACTAGGGAGCATCCATCTCTACAATAAACAGTTATCTTAGAGTCAGCAGTGGAAACTAGCAATTTATTTCTCATCTGCCTCTCGCATTTAAATATGGCATGCATCAGCTATAGTCTAAATAGTTAAATTGTGTTAGATGTGTTTTAAGACCTCAGTGACATTGCGGAGAAACACAAAATCTTGACAGAGTCATTGGGTTGTGACACATCAGGGCTAATTGCATTCAATCCAACTGTGACTGGCCTATGGATGGTAAGGTCACAGTGAAATATTTATACTTTGCTCAATTAAAGAGCAAAGCAATAAGCACATTCAGTTTAGCACTTACAATGACTGCAATAATACGGCCTATAATTTTTGATTATAGGTAATACAGGAATGCATGTATTGGCCTAAGTAAGTACCTTTTAACATGGTGCACTCTATCATTATGGACAAGCTGTCATTTTTATGGGGAATCAGGAATTATAGGTTTACTTGTGCATATTATTCTAAAATTGGTACATTTGGTAGAACCAGGTCAGGTTCAGCAAATATGTGTTAGATATGGTATATCAGCTGGTGGGAGGAGATGACTTATTGCAAAATATAATTTGTTCGGAAAAGGTAAGGACTAGCATTTCCCTGGAAAACATGCGTGCTACCTGGAAACAAAACTGTATTTCGTTTCTAGAGCAATGATGTTCACTTGCTTTTGGCATCGGTGTCTCTAGCCTCAGAATATCCATCTGGCTAACAAGGCTATGGCATCCCTGGTGTGCTTGTAGTAGAGGGTACATCTTGGGGATATACTGCAGCTTCCCTTTGTATAGCACATGCCATTTTAGGTCATATTTTATATTTGCTGATGTATAAAATTTAGCCAGACCAATATATCAGAACATTTGGTACATTACATATTGATAATAGGCATAGTTGTGAAAACATGGCTAGACATGGACAAAATTATAGTTATAGCCTGGTATGCGGCTCCAGATAAATTAATATAACATGTTTTGGGCACAAATGGCTCTTTTGATAGTAAAGGTTGCATGGTTTAGGGGATCCTGTGCGATGTGGCACGCACTGAATTTGCATAAAGATGGATTTTCCATCTTTATGCAAGTCTGCTCGCGGGCGGAAGCTCTGGCTGTATTTGTTCAGCTGGCTAGTAAGCTAACGCCTTGCTAACATAATGATTTCTACGATTTCTAAGTTTTCTAGAGTCTTATAAGAATAGCAAATATTCCATTCCAGCGAATCTCTTAGTTGCATTAATATTGAGCTATTGGAACAGTACTAGAAATAAGTATTTATAAAAGTTCGCTACTTTCACCGTCTAAACAAAATACTTAGTTTAGAGTGTGGTTGCAGTCTCATTAATGTTTATTACAAACACCTTTTGTGTTATTGAAACTGGTACGATACGGTCGAGTGGTGGGCGGAGACCCAAGTGCAGAACACAGAAGCAGGAGATGATAGGTATAAGTAGAACAGGGTTTATTTGCTTAAACAGGAGAGTCACAACCGTTAGGAG
>JAODTR010072787.1:0-15580 GCA_025399935.1 Amblyopsis rosae | reverse complement strand
GCTGCTGCCCCCGAGACCCGACTCCGGATAAGCGGGAGAGGATGGATGGATGGATGGTTCCTTCACTGTCTGACCTCAGCAATAATTATAATGAATAGAGAGTTGTTTTTCTAGTTGTTTACATATTTTGTTCATATAAACTGTTGGGCACAGTTGTTATATTCTCCAAATTCTGCTATTTACTGGTGTGTATGCTACAATTGTAAGATATATACATCTATAGCCATTTTTATGGGCCTTTTTATCCTACCAAGTTTAACATTTAACATTTCTCTGGTGCTGACAATAACAAAACATTTTGTTCACAGGCTGCACAATTGCACATTTCATATCTTATCTCCTTTTCGCTTCATGGTTTTATGACACAACACTTTGCTAATCTGCTCAATATAGGGCCAATAAAGCTGCAGGAACTATGAGAAGTGTAGTGAGTGTGTGTGTGTGCGTGTACATGCATGCGTGTCATATTAGGTCAGGGTCAAGTAGCTACTGTTGTCCCCCTGGCGCCGAAGGCGATTACACACATTAATCCATAATCTACACACACACAGTCACGTAGAACACACATGCGCGCTCACATGACCGAATGGTTTACACGCATGTAGATGCACATGGATTCACATGGGCCTCTCTCTCTCTGTCATATTTCTGTCATTGTGCACACATTAAATGCTGTGTACTTCAGTTAGTGTGGTTGGAACAACACAAGGACATAGCGTGTGTGAATGTGTGTGTGTGCGGCAATGGCATTTGGCATTTGATCAGGTTTAGAATTTGACATATTTCCTTTGGCCTGACATAAAAGCTTTTTAGTTGTGTGTGTAGGGCTTTCGGTGGCATCTGTTTCACAATCGGGACTCAGACAGCAGCGCACACACTCTCACACACATTTGGGGCTTTAACGGTTGTTTATGCAGTGGAGGAGGTGCGGCATTTAGCTGAGATTAAACAGCCACTAAACTGACTGTGCTGGCTAAACCCCATTTTAATGGTTCTAGTTGGTAATAATCTGTGTTATCTGACATGCACTTGCAGTAGCCTTCAACTGTGGCAATGGCTACTTTCATTCTTTTGTTTCTTCTGTGTATTTTAATGTTGCCTGTTTTTTACTTTCAAGGAACCACGTTTCACCATGTAGCCTGAGCATCCCGACTGTCATAAGCTATAGCTAAACAGGTTAAACAGTATCATGTGACTGTTTGAACTAAGGGTTGGTGTGCCTATGTACATCTCAAAGCCATTTAAACACAATGGGGACCATTTGTTTTACAAATATCCGGCATTCTTATATTCCCTTCCCCCCTGGAACATTACTTCATTACTGGACCAAAAGACTAACGGGGCATTCTTTCCGAATGTGAACTAGTTACATTCAGTTAAAGAAATGTACAATAACAAAAACACCATTATAGCATGTACTAGCGATTCAAGTGGTGACATTTAGTAAAAATGTATGAATAGTGAAAAAAACGCGACCTTAATGTTTTTAGACATATCGGCCAATCGAGAAAAGGCACAGTGGATCTGCCCTTAGCTTGACCTACACAGAGGACAGGCTACAGACTGTCTGAATATTTTCCTCAGCTCTGCAGATTGTGGACATGCAGCCACTTCTCATGTCTTCAAATGGCACCCTGGCCTGTGCGTGTGTGCGCGCGCGTGTGCGTCCGTGCGTGGAGTATGCAGATGACCTTTTAATAGACATGCGTGCATGTGTCGTGTATACATGGCAGCATGAGCTAAATGCTTCTCTAGTTCCATTCCAGCTGGCTGTTTATGCCACACTGACTTTTTTTAGGCCTTTGATGTTTAAATTATTGCTGTTTCCACTTACATGTTTACCAGTGTTAATGACCACAGTGCTGATAACGCATAACTCATGAAACCATTCTGGTTGCCACCATTAGGAATGCAAATACACACCACTGCTGACATGTTCTCTCATCTTTTGAAGAAGTGACATTTGGCTAGTAATGTACGGCAGGGGTTTCCAAACTTTTTTGTGCCAAGACCCACCTAGAGGACTAATCTATTTAGAGACCCACCAAACCAAGTACCGATATTGTAATTTTACAAAAACTATCCATTTTAGCCAATGTTATACCCAGGGATTATTGCTGCTGGCTATACCTAGATGTGTGCCAAATATTTTTGAGCAGAGCACTCCAGAATCTATAGTCTGCATGCGGCTAAATAGGATTTCATCCAATCAGGAACAAATTATTTTGCCACAACCTTACTCACGACGAGTGAGTGGAACAACACGATAGTAAAGCGCAACTAGCCATTCATTCAATGGCCGCTTGCAATTTTTGTGACCCACTCACTCCCACTCATTGACCCACTTGTATTTTGCGTGGTGCATCGCCGATGGTACTGCTGCAAGGTAAACTATTCACGCTAGCTAGCAACCTGGCAAAACACATGGGCATTACGTTCAGGACATACAGCCTAACCAGGACGTAGTTTAAGATTATGAAAATGTTTGATTAAGTGTCCTACCTCTGTATTTTGTTTCTATGTCTGGCAACTTCCTAGAATATCCAATCCTTCAGACGAGTTATCTTAAAGGGCGCATTCCATGAAAACCAAGAATTTATAGTGGTTTTTGGAATTAGCGATGTCGATGTGACATGGAGAAGTAGTAAGCCTTTCAAAGTGGACTGTTAGCTTCCTGGTCTGTATTGGCTAAAAATGGGAGAGAGGCGGGGAAACAGGCAAATGAGAGAAACATGCATTTGTTGAGTAGATTACTGCACACAGTTTGTTTGGTAACACCGCTATGAAGATATGACCAGCTACGTAGTATCAGCGAAATATGCAAGGCAAGGAACTGATGTAGCTCGCCAGTACGGTATCCTACACAAACCTTAAGTAAAAGTTTAATGCTCAACATTTGCAGATGACCAAATCTGTAAATCTTTTTTATGATACAGTAACTGCAGGCTACCATATCGGCTCACTGTGGTTCAGAGAGGGCGGGCTGCCCCTCTCCACATACGCAATGTCTTTACCCCCTCTGACCTCTTTCTCTACCCCCACCCCTTCTCCCCCATTCTCTAGTTCTCTCCTTCTCTTCATCTCTCATTGGCTCAGCGGTCTGGGCAGTCTATTAATGCCATTAGCAGCACTGGTTATATAAAAGAGTCAGGTGTTTGTGTGGTGGTGGTGTTGTTGTTTCAATCAGTGTGCATGTGCATAACAGCCCGCTAGGCTAGCAGCAATAGCTGCTAATGCGTGGTTCCCAGCAATTGGCTCTCAAAGCGCCGTCCTCAGCCTGCCATTGGCCGTGGCCTCCAGCTTCCCTGATCTAGTTGGTCTACCTGGGGTGTTTGCCTGGTTACATCACCCGCTCGTGTACTTGAGCAGAGCACTGAATGTATACTGCAGCACCACCGACACTCACACACGCAGCAGCAGCAGCCAGGAACACACTTTCCTCAAGCAGGAACGACACAGCGTTCACCCAGGCAACAAGCTGGCTGCACAGACCCTACTGTAGCAGCACACGATGCACCGCCGGGAGAGCCCCGCCTCCCCCCGACCGGCTGCATGACTCCACACTGAACAGAAGAGGCAAGGAAGACCAACTGTTCCACCGGGATGAGCTGACTTGGCAAGAGAGAGACGGCTCGGTCAGGTTAGGCAGTCAACTGAAGACAAACCAGTCTAATATATCCTATACCAGAGCCTAGCAGACAGAGTGGGAGACGGACATCTAACCGGACATCAGGAGGGAGGGGGGAGGGGGAGGGAGGGAGAGAACCTGAGTGGTGGAAACAGAGAAGGAGACTCATCATAGGAAGTGCAGCGGATCCTAACCTCCTAGCACACAGTCAGCGTACAGACTTGGCTACTAGCCATCCACGGGCTCACGGGAACGGCGGACGCAGCAAAGCGAGAACAACACAGAAGGTCAACAGACCAGCAGCCCAGGACACGCATTACAATGGCCTGTGACATTCTGCTGCAGAGGTAAACATCGGGTTATGTAACGCCTTCAGCCTGACTGGACAAAATCTGCTTCTTTGAATGAATGCTAGAGCTTAGGATCTTAGGATCATATAATGAATGCCTGATTGATGGATTGGCAAACATGTACGTCTACCCATATAAAGTATTCCATGGGCAACGTGAATGGATTAAACAGATGAATGATCAAATGTGACTCATCTTTTGTTGTACAGGTCAGGTCAGGGATGAATGGATTGAGTTTCTTTGCTCGTTGTTAATCTGAATGAGGGGAGAAATGAGATATGTCTGGTTTTATCTATTACGTAATGCCACGGATGTTGGGCGAGTGTGAATGTGTCTCTTCTTCTTATGAAGAGAGGGCACTGCCCCTCTATCACAGAAAGATATATAATCGTAGTTTAGGAAATCAGTCCTGATCAAATGATTTTACTTGTACCCATAATGCTAAATGTATCATAAGGGCATTCCCTCTGTGGTTTCATGTGGAAAAAGAAAAGTGTGGTGTTATATACAAAGAGACTGCCTTATGTATATACTGTACTATAGTTCAGACTCCTGCAAAATACATATTTATAAATCACTTGGACTGCTCCCTGCAGTGTGGGCTGTGTACTTTTATGTGTATGTCATTAGGAGATTACATCTGTCAACTCAAGAAAATACTGCTTAGTCTTACTGGATGGTTTTCATAGCCAATAGTGCTGGGATGAGCTTTATTCAACATGATTGTCAATAGTTAGCTTTATTGTGTTGTCCTACTGTCTTTTTTTCAGGGGGTTTAGCCTAGGCTTTCTTTGAAGCAAAGTGCTTAGAAATTGTTTATTCTAATTCAAGGCTCAGGACTTGATGTGTGTGTGTCCATGCGTTCATATGTGTGTTGTTGAGACAATAAAATAAGAGTTTAATCTTATCCCCTGCTTTGGATCCAGCATCTAATCATAATTTAGTTAGAATTCCCTTCAGTGCACAGGACAGGACAAAACCAGTCATAGACAGATGTACTGCTAGTTAGTCATCAGCTGGCAGATGAATATTTGCAGCCTGAGAATCAGTCATTCAACCCACAGTCTGAGACACGCTGTACCTTAGATGTGTACCTATTTCTGTTACATTGGGACATTAGAATATGTTGCCTCTGTGTTTCCTTTTGTGCTGCCACAATGACCCAATTTCCCTAGGCCAAGCATTCTATTAACTTATTCATTATGTTTTTATCAAATTACATTTACAGAAACCGATACATAAACATCATGCACAGATTAGTGGAGTGGAACTATATTTTTAAGTAATAGAAAAGTATCGATAGTGGTATTGATAAAGGCTCAAATCGTTTCGCAGTCTCAAATGGTATTAATATCAATCAAAATGAATGATCCCCATCCCTAATGTGTACGGAGGTTAGGTTGGTGCTCTTGGTGTCTCTTCTTCTACACTTGGAGTCTATTCCATTTGTCAGTTGACTGACTGAAGCATGACTCTACATTTGTCTTCTGCTCTGGGCTGAAAACAACCAAGCCTGTGAAGGACACAGAATCTTTCAGACTGAGGACGGCCACGATGGTTCCGATTGTTTATCTCTGCTATCTTTTACGAAGCCAATTGCCAAACAATTCAGCTTCCTACAAACTACCTTAGCTAGCTGTATAGTTTGTAGTCTTACTTGAGCTGTGCCATAGGTTGGATAAGGATGTGAGTAATTAAGACATTATCTGTCTTATCTCTTTTCTCTACTGCTGCAGAACTTCTGCAGTCCCTTGACTTTAAGTTAAGGAAGTCTGTATGTTCTAATTGTCCAGAGTGACCCAATGATGAAGCAAATATGAACAATATGTCTGTCCTTGAGCAAGACACCTAACCCTAACAGGTCCCGGTGGTTAGATGGCACCTCAGGGGTTCCCTCTGTGTACAAGAATATTGTCAGACGTTATCCAAGCGCTCCAGTGACTGTAGAGATACTGTAGGGGGTGTGCCTGTCTAAGGCCTGTTCTGCATGTTGACAAAAAGGTAGGAGGGGAATACGAATCTAATTTGAAATGGCACCATTAGCTCATGTAACCTGCAGCAACTTTAGATCAGCACACACAGTGAGAATGGCAAGTCCAGATGGAGCGTGAGAGACAGATGGCAAATGAGGGGATTGGGAACAAAAGGATGGCAAACTAGTAGGAACATAAGAGGAGGGGTGTGATGTGGAGTGCATACACTTGCAGGGGCTTAGCAGAGGTCTTAAAGGTGGAGTCAGCGATTGTAATCCAATATACTCTTTGTCAAATTCTGAGAATATCTACTCACCACGGTCTGCTACCTGTTAATTCTGTGTGCACGCTGAAATAATGACGTGTTTCTACAGCCCTGGCTCTGTAAATGGGAACGCAAAGTGGTGCAGGCCGCACCACACAACACTATCCTAGCCTTGGCAACGCATGTGCTGTGTGTGTGTGTGTGTGTGTGTGTCGCGGGGGGGGGGTTGTGAGTGAGCATTGAAGGCAGAGCTGTCTTTCTCCGACATACCTGACTCAAACTTTACAGTAAGTCAGAAGTTGAAATTACTGGGCCCGTAACCCAAACCCTGCGAATACCGAGACTGTCCCCTCACCCCCTGATGTTTTTTTTTTTTTTGCTGTGTGTAGTGATTGTGTAGCATTGTTCTAATGTTGACGCATGTATAAATATGACTTTCTTTTGAGCTTGAGGCTGAGTTTGATGGTCAAGCAGCTTTATCTCTCACTCCCAATATCCATCTCTCTCTCTCTCTCTGTCTCTCTGTCTGTCTGTCTTGACCTCTCCCTTACACACACACACACAGTATGGCAGTGGGACAAACATAAACAAGGAGCAGCGGTGGTGTGTGTGTGTGGAGGGGGGGTGTATCTTGGCGGCATAAATAATGAAGTTCATATAATCTACCTGAGGCCTCCCTCGTGTGTGTGCGCGCACCAGGGTGTTATGTAAGCCCCGATTCCTGGCATGCCAGCGTGTGTGTTTAAGACCAGCATCAGCCCGCAGAATTATTTGACACTGCATGCTCTGTCTCTCTCTCACACACACACATTCGGTAATGCACACGTGCCACCAGTTTATTTACTGTACATGTTCACATTTTGACAAACACACAGCTATCTAATCAGGCTGTAGTCTAAACTGCCCACCCAGGGCGGTGCCAGAGGCCTGGCTGTGTGTGTGTGTGCCGCAGCATGTTCGGAGTGTAAACTAGTAGGTGCGTGATGTTCTAACCGTGTTTCCTTCCTGCACCCTCTTCCTCCAGCTCTCACCTCTCCGCCATCTCCATCCTGCCCACCAGCTCCACCCAGTGAGTATGCTCACGCACACACACACACCACACACACACCACACACACACCACGCACACACCACGCACACACCACGCACACACGGAGACAATCTAGCTAGCTAGCTGTAATCACAGCCGTTGGGCTAAAGACAAAGGTGTGGCTCCTTCCCTCTCCCCCGCTCCTTTGTTCTCCTTGGCCTGTCCTCCCCGCCTGCTATTCCCATTAAGCCTGTAAGCCCTGTTAGAGCAACACGTGTTTTGTCTATGTAATGAGGCCTTAAGGCAGAATGTAAACCACAAGCGCACGCCTTAACAATCGACCAGGCCTGTGGCGGTGTATGTTAGTTATCCACCCCTGTTCTGTATTGGCTCGGTAAGCTACCGTATTCATGTTTAGCGCCTGTGTCTCTTTCTAAGCCTCATCGAGCGGTCCATCAGGGCTGCAGTAGAGCAGCACTTCCTTGACCTGAAGACCTCCATCGAGAGAGACACCGGCAGCTACGACGACAGCCTGGGGTAAATGCACGGCACACACACAGCAGCAGTCTAGTTTGTTTCTTGGTTAGCTCGCGCGTTTGACCTGCTCTCTTGGGAGAGCAAACAAAGAGACACACACCCTACGACAGCTAAGCCCCTATAAACCTGCTTCTTTTTGTGTTTGTGAGAAATGTCCATGGAAGTAAACACTAGAGGCATGCCGCATGTGTATACCTTACCAAATCACGCTCTTCTTATATTACACACACCCAGATGCACATTAGGAGTTCAGTACAGATGTTTACACACCTGCTTTTGATTAGTAATACCACTGGCCACGTGGCGGTCCACAGATGACCTCAGCCTTTATTTTCAGTATTGAAATGTATGTTGATATGAAATGTTATCCTGCGTTAGCCCTGATGACATACTGATGTCATTATTCTAACAGAACAACGCTGTTTGCTTACCATGACTGTTAGCCTGTTCAGCTGCTAATATACAAATTCATGTATCATTCCAAGTGACTTTTGGTTAAAAGTGTTTGCAAAATGCAGTAAATATAAAAGATTCCACTAAGTCCCACATGGTTGAAACTGTGCAATCAACTGACTTTTTAATTAAATAAACCCATTTGCCATTCTGCACAAAGCCATGAAGCCAGCCAGGCAGTCAATGTTACCAGTAAACACGTCAATGGCAGGAATCCTAATGAGGAAATGTGTTGCTGCTGTCTACATACCCCGGGTGAAGGGCTTTGGTCCGCAATAAGACACCCAGACTCTGGGAACACTTCAGCTGTTGAAGCCCTTCGAATGCTTCCTATACATAACCTCCTTGTGAAATGCATGCGGGTTGTGTGTTGACATGAGGCTACACTGACACACAGGTTAGTTGGTTTCACCCATGGGCTTTGTCTCCTCCAGCGTGGGTTCAAGTGAATCTCCTGCCCAAAGTTGCCATGGAGATGAGGAGCAACAGACGGACCCTGAGGACAGCCCCTGTGACCTCGGCGGGGAGACCCCACTCACTGAGATCCAGCAGCATGTGGAAAATGCACAGGTCGGTGAGCATGAATTTGTGAGTGCGTACATACACCCCTACGTAATAATAATAATCTTTATTTGTATAGTACTTTTCATACATAATTGCAGCTTTACAGCAGTGCTTTATGGAGAGGGAATACATGCACAATCATTCTTCCCATAAACAAATACAGAAATACAGAAAAACAACATTCATAAAAAGGAAGTTTAAGGAATCAGATCAGATTAAAAAATGAATAAAAGAAAAATTATAACAGATGCTTAAGGTCTTTCCCTTATCCTATGTGTTGCTATGTCAGTTTACCATTAGCAAAATAAGGGGTGTAAGAATGGTTAAGGTATATATGCATGCATGCATACACACCAGCACTGTATCATATTAAATCACTGTTAAACCAACATACTCAGGAGAGACGAGGACATTTATCATGGCTACGGTCCTCTCACTCTGTTTGTTTGTTTGTTCCTAGGCTAAATTGTTGATATTATCAGCACAGTATGTCATTGTTCCCAGATAGTTCCTAGAATTGTTGGAATTCTATTATGTAGGAGGGAAAGGCCAGCGGTTCACAAACACACGCACACTATTGCACACCAAGAGATGCACATAGAAACACGACACATAACATCAGCACACCCAGAAGCATCCGGATTTCCCCTAGTAAATCAATAAACAGCCATCTAATCTTATTTCATGCACACGGTGTGTATTATTTTCATTAGGTCCTGGTTATAAAGGAATGAGTGCATTGCCTATCAGAGCTTTTCAGATTAGATAATAGAAATGGAGACAATCATTTACTGATGTCACAGAGACATCCTCATGCATTGTAAAGCATTATATAGAGAAATTATATGCTGGCACAATGTGTTAGGCTGGTATAACCAGACCCAAAACTCACTTAGTGAGTAGGTTGTGGACACGCTCCATTGGGGATTGTTTCCAGTCATATCCTAATGGGCGTAGACTACTGTCGGAGCAAAACACAAACCCGCTGGATGTCAACGTCATTGCATTTAGCCACCCCCACTTGGTTGCTGATTGGTCCCCGCTTCAGAGCTGTAGGTCAAGCCTTCACGTGAATAGGGTTTGTCCAATGTAATCTGAGCAACAGTCAGGTGGAGCCAGGCTAACAAGGTGTACCGTACATTAGATGGCTGTTCTGCTACTTTGACCTAAGCTCAGTGTTTGCCACATATGTATTCTCCCAGGAGGGGGAGGGCATTGCCCTGAAGGAGAGCTCCAGGATGGACCTGGGCACAGAGGCCCTCGTGGACACTGAGAACAACATCAACACTGCCAGGTGGGGCTGCATCCACACATTCACGGTTAAGCCCGTTGCACACTGCGCATTTTGAACCTGCATGGAGCCTGGAAATACATTGTAGAAGCAGGAAAAACACTACGAGTAATCACTTAAAAGAAAGAATATTGTTCTTGTTTCTTAGCCCCGCCCTCTTGCCCCACCATTTAAGTGACTTAACGGTTGGTGATATGGTTGAATTCATATAACTATGTTGCTCACCTGAATTGTTGTCATTATGTGTTAAAATATTTGACTTCAAATACAATTTGACTTCACCGCAAATATCAGTCAGTCAAAAAGGCAGTGCTAGTACATTTAAATGGAACGATTGGAAACCAAAAAGTACAATGTATGCTGCTGTTATCAAAACTTCAGCTGGCCGCTGATTGGCCCGATTGTTCTCTGCGCGGTCGACAAACGCTTTTGCATTGAGGACTTCCAGACTGATACTCACGGCGAAATGAAATTGGACCATCCTGATCTCGTGAGGCTAGTAGCAACGCACACACTTCTAACACGATTATATACACTCATTATTTATTATAGAAGGAAATGTAATGTTAGTGAGTTCTATTTTAGATTATTTCAGAATATTTGAGAAGTCAGCTACAGCCAATGAAAGCTTGTTGTCGACACAAGCATGCATTTGCAGGATGCGCGGTAGCCACAGAATACACAGTGCTCAATGCTGGTCCTATCAGACTCTGCGAGATGCAGGGAAGTCCGGAGAAGCATTCTGCGTCATATGCATTGGCTGAGTTTCCTTGAGCTCAATGGCCGCCATAACACGTTCTCATATTAACACCCGTAGGCGTGCCCAATCGCAATCAGTACGGGAGCTGTTGGCTCCTAAAATCCTGGGGTCTTTTTGTTTGTCATGTTGAGCTAAACTCTCCTAACTATGTGCACACTGTCTTCACACACACATGCGCGTCAGATAACATTAGCTAATCTGTGAAATCATAACTTCTGAATCATATGACTCACATTGATAAACTGATAGACGCACCATGGTCCAAACATCATTTTATGTTTCTTGGGAACCATCAGTCAGTCGGCTTTCCACCGGGCTGAAGCTATTTCATGCCAGCGCCATGGAGACGAGTGACATCACAGGCTGAAAGATCAACATACAGGATCCCCAGTACAAACCAGTGAAGAAAACAACCAGGCCAGTTTATCTGATAAAGTGCTGCGGGGATATTTTAACAATTGTTCGGAAGTCTTTAGATTGACCTGTTCTATTACCCAGGGGCTTATTGACTGTGAAACTGTGTTTAGTTTCACATGTGCGTCTTTCTTCGCCGTGTTGGTCCATGGCAGTAGGCCAGGGTTTGGTAAATACGATTCAACACTCACAGTGAGGCCTTGTAATATGTAGATAGGATCCCAAAGTGGGATGAATGGCTCTAGGTCATGGCTAAAGTGCTAACCTCAGTCAGCCGCTAATCATTTGTAAATGTCTGTTACCTCAGACTAGAAATCCAAACCTGTTTTATTTAGTCTGTATTATTATTATTATTATTATTACTATTATTATTATTATCATTATTATGGTGTTATTGGTATTTAATAGCATGTATTGCTTTGTGTCATATCTGTTGAAGCATGGGTTTTAGTGCGTTTTACGTGCATGTGTAACAAGTCACTGTCTTTGTGTTTTCAGGAAAGACAGCAAACTCTGTGAAAACATGGAGCACACGGACATCATAAGCTGTGTACGTAGCCAATGCCATACTGTAGCCACCTCTAGTTCCATGTGGTCAGCATTAAGCTGCCTTCTTACCCAGCTCACTCACAAACATCCCTCCTTCTCTCTCTCTTTCTCTCCCCCTGCCTCCCTCCATCTCTCTCTCTCTCTATAGGACCGAGATCAGAACGCTAACACCAATGAGACCAACTTGAACCACCTGTCGTCATGCCAATCAAACAATGGCCACGCTTCTCCCCTCCAGCTCTTCCCTGACAGCCAATGGGATGGTAGGTTCAGCACTCTCAGAAATGAGAATGAAAATAGAAGTTGAAGAGGTATTTTGCCATAGCCAAAATCACTATCTAAAACGAATTTCTAACTAAATGTGCTTTTTACTCATTTTATTATTATTTTGCTAAAATATAACATGAATGCTTATGCATGTACACTGAAGATAATAGAACTTTCTTCTTACATGCAAATGCCTCCAAATATCAATTTACTTAATTTGAATAAAATTCAAATGAAATACATCTAATTTAATCTTTGTACTATTGAATATGGGCATCTTCAGTGAGTAGAGAAGGGCCCGCTTGTGTACATGACCCCAGTACAACCACTAGGGGTGTAACGGGTCTGAAACCTGAAACCGCAACCGCAATGCAAACGTCCACGGTTTCGGAATATCATATATATAATATAATATAATAGAACCGTGGTCCGCACACAAACGCACACCCAACCTGCTACAGATGCAGCCTGTTGAGATCTCATATGTTGCTACTGTAATTAAACTACAATTTACATTTCACATTTATGTCAACACGAGATTAGAACCATTGAGCCTTTTTTTAGTTGTCAAAACACAATACAAAGCGATTTATATAATGTTCTCAGTCATGTAATTAATCAAGTCACTACGATGTCGGATTATGGCAACGAGTCTATTGCATTTGCTTATTTACTCAAACGAAACAATGTGTAATAATATCACACTTTATTTAGAATCATCAATGCATGTGTGTAATTTTGCGCACACACATAAATGCTGTGTCATCTTCATGGGTGGGTTAGGCATGACGCAGCAGTTACCTTTCTTGTGGGTGTCTCTTTCACCAATGGCAGATGACCTGACTGCACATTTTCCCCCACCATCTCTCTCTCTCTCTCTCTCTCTCTGTCTTCCACCTATGCTTCCCCCACCACCATCTCCACAGCATTGCCCCCCTCCCATTTCCACCTCCCTCCCATAGACTTCTCCTGTATGCATCTGCAGAGGGAAGGCCGGGGTAAGTGTCTCCATCCACCCAGCCCTTCCCTATCTGTTCTTCCCGTGTGTTCCTTCACCACCGCCCCTCTACATGTGGACCCGTGTCTCTGTCTGTCACAGCTTTCCCACTCAGCCTCTGCACTGGCTACCATGTCCGTAAGCTGAACACGCTAAACAGGACGACAGCAAGCCCCCTCCCCCTCCATGTGTGGCTCCTGTCCAAAGGGAGTGCGATGGAGACCCCTCCCCTTGTTAATGACCCTCCCTCCTTCCACCTCTTTTAGCTTTGAGCTGACTCAGCTGGTTAGCGCAGAGATGAGACTAGAGGCTTTCGATCCGACCGTGTGTGTGTGTCTAATGTGATTCCCTCATGTGGTAATATGATACTGATTCTATTCTTCTTTTGTTTTCTTCTCCACTGTCCCTCCCCTGCCATCTCCTCCTACCATCTCCCCTCCCCTCCTCCTCTCCTCCCCCCTCCTCTCCTCTTCTCCAGACCCAGTCCCAGCCTATAAGTGTTGGCATGACGACAGTGATGTGGGCGAGGCCCAGCTGTCCCCCCTGGCAGGCCGCATGGTCCCCCTGCCTCCCCTTCCTCTCCTGGAGGAGGAGTGGGAGGACGGGGAGAGGGAGGAGCCTTCCCGCTCCCACCCCCATCTCCCGGCACGCCGCTTCCTGGACTTTGGCGCGCACGGAGCCCAGCGCTTCCTGCAGCAGGACCCTGACTCCACCTCTCCCACCAAGGCTCCCAGGTAGAGGAGGGGGCCGTCTCAGGGGGCCAGACTCATTACACCGTCGTAGAAAACGTATATAAAAAATATACCAGTGCGTTTGACATCGTGTGAAGGCCTTTGAGTTCAAAGTAGAGGCAGTGATATGAGTGAAACGGGAAGCAGGACTGCCTCCCGCTATGCTGCGTTCACATGACACACGGCAAACCGGTTATCGTATTAGTGGACGAGAGCACGACGGCACGCCGTTGACAGTTCAAATATTTAAACGCTTTGCCGTCCTCCGCGACGGCATTTACAACCCGGATGCTCGTAGCGCCCTCACACACGGAGAAAACATCAACGAGAAGGTAATGCTTTTGGTGCAGCAACACTAGAATACTAGATAAATACAAACATTATTACATAAAACAGCTGCTGCTAATTAATTGTATTATGTATATATTATTGTCAATTATTTATAAACAACGTGACATCACCATAACAACTGCCATTCTGTTGCCGCGTCTGCCGTGTTCCAAGTGAACGCAGCATATGTCTCGCAGAGCCAGCCTTGCATAAAGTCTGGGGCACCGTGCTGGCTAACTGCGTCGGCTAACTGCGTCTCGATCAGTGTTGGGCAGTAGCGTCACTACAAGTCGTGACGCTACTGGTTAAACTACAATTATGAGTAGCGTGGCGGTAGCGGCGCTGTTTTCTTAATCAAATAGCTTTTCAGTAGCGAAGCTACTAATTGATCAAGTAGTGATGTAGCGTCCACAGAAGCTACATTTTCCCAAGCATTTCGGAATCTGCAGCTCAAGATTAAGTCTGATACAGTATATCTGCTAAGAATCAGTACATGATGCCATCACATACACGGACCTAGGCTACATGTGTAGCCGATAGAAGCACTTCCGTATGACGGTGATGCCGTAGCATAGACCTACCAATCACCGGGCTGATGCCTTAGACTTTGATGCAGGGGACTGAGGGGGAATAAAGACAAGTTTACGGGATAGAAAGAACAGCGAGAGCAGAGGACACAGCATATTGTTTAAGAAACAGTTGAACTGAACAGTATTGCCCTGTTTATTTTGTTTGTTTGACTTGCACTTTTGAATGTTGGTACAATAAAATGTAGGGAAAAAAATTGCTTAAATGTAGTGAACTACTTTTGCTGTGTTACATGTAGCTTAGTTTGCTACATTTCTTTTGGGGTAGCTTCAGTGTAGTTAAGCTTCATTTAACGTAGAGTAACTGGTAGCTTAGCTCACTACATTTTCAATGTAGCTTGCCCATCACTGGTCGCTTGACGGGAGCGGTATTTTGATTGACATGCACAATGACCAGTTGGACGTTGAATTTACGCTGAGAAATATGTTCAGAAACTTAACGACATTACTCTTTTTAATGTCTCTGTTAAATAGGTAGGCTATGGTTACTGCTTAAAATAAACAGAAAGGCAAAACTAGTAAAGCACTGCACTAGTGTCGTGACAGAATTACGCCTACAGATTTGCGTGATTGACAACGCTAACAGTCGGGGAAAACTATAACCCCTCTTCCTAATAGTGTTGTTCTTACAGGGGTCTGCGTATCAGACCTTAAATGTATGTGAAGTATAATACTAATGGACATAAGAGGCTTAGGCTAGCCTCTAGCTAGCATGTAAATTGCAGCTGCTCCAAAACTCAGCTGCACGTCTTTTGACTAAGACCAGATGGAGAGCTCGCATTACACCTATACTAAAATCTCTGCATTGGCTTCCTGTTAATTTCAGAATTGACTTTAAGATCCTTTTACTAGTTT
>JAODTR010072777.1:0-15580 GCA_025399935.1 Amblyopsis rosae | reverse complement strand
TCCGTCGGAGCTTCTCTTGCATCCCTGTGGAGGTTGGGGACATTGAACCTGAGTGGGCAATGTTCAAAGCTTCCATTTCTGAAGCTGCGGCGGAGAGCTGTGGTCTCAAGGTCATAGGGGCCTCAAGGGGCTGTAACCCGCGAACACCGTGGTGGACACCAGTGGTAAGGGAATCCGTCCGACTGAAGGAGGCCTTTCAGGATATGTTGTCCCGGAAGACTCTTGAGGCGGTTGCAAGGTACCGACGAGCCCAAAGGGCTGCAGCATCTGCCGTAATGGAAGCAAAGCAACCTTTCACCCAAATGCTTGGAGGGACTCTAACCCTCCGGGCCTTTCACCCAAATGCTTGGATATATATATAAATAAGTTAAATCACCTTTATTGAAAGAAAAAATGATATAACGGTATATATTGAATTATTGTCCAGCCCTGCTCATACATGAATTGGTGTCAAATTAAGCTTGTAAGTGTCACAAATGTCATTATGGTATTTAACTGTAGGAAACACTTGTGACATTTCAATTTTGGTTAATCTTTGTCACTAGCATGACCGTCGATGGTTACAACCCCCCCCCCCCCCACACAACTTGTCGAGTTATGCCTATTTGTTCAAATATTTGTGGTTACTATTAATATACACGTCTGGATTGCCAGGAATCTCAGATATCAATATAATCTAACAAGCAGTGCCCAAATTAAACAATTTCTCAGACAACCTGATTAAAACCCACTCACTCACTTCCCTTCTTCCCAGGATTCAGCCAAATAGTTTAAGGGGTCACGTGTCAAATTTGGCCACAGCTCTTGCTTTCAAAAAGAGCTTCAAGGTACGCACCTTTCTGCCGAGAAAGGGCTGGAACGACACTGATCAGTGAGAGATATTAGAAGCTTTGGACTGTACATATACTAATAAAATAATAACATATTTAAGCACACACATGTCTATGTATAGACCTAAACATGCATTTAAAACTATTAAACATATTTCAAAATTTCGGACATTCATATATAAAACCCATAAGTATTTTGATATGTTCACTCACAATGCCCTAATCCTTGACATATATACTCATCAGATGTTGTATTGTAGTCCTATAGTGTTAAAAAGCAGCAGATGCATAATTCCAATAAAGTATTCATCAATATAAATAGCATTATGTCAGGCGAAAATTTAAATAAATTGTGTTTCAGCTTTATTTACGAAGGAGCAGTGTCATGCACATGAAATATTTAACCTTAATTGGAATCTCACAGGAGTTATCTACATTTTAATACCAAAATTAGCTTTGTAACTTGTTCAGAACATAAACAAACCTTATGTAATGTAAGTAAATGTTTTTGCAAGTGAAAACAATTTCAAGAGGGCCTAGGGCTTAATATTCCATCTGCATGACACTGCTCTTGAGTAAATGGCGCTCAAATACAGCATAAATATATTTCATTTCATCATATATTTCAAAATATATTTTAATTTTTGCCTGACGACATGTTATTTATATAAATTAATACTTTATTAGAATTATGCATCTAAACGCCTTTTACACTATAGGACTATAATACAACATCAGGGGCCGTATTACAGAAACGTCCTAACTAGCTAATCCTATTTTAAGTGTTTGGTCACCATGGTAATTCGAGTTAGGACCCGATTTAGGATGAAGGTCATTACAGATGATCAGTTCCTAAATCAATGTTCCTATCCTAACTTAAGATAGGAAAAGTGTATTACACAAGCTTTCTAACTTCCCGAAATCTTTAATAAGCAGTCCTTACTTTAGGACAAATGATAAACTGTCCTAACTGCCACTGTGTTAGCTAGATTAACATAATCATACATTGCCTACTGTTAGCTGTGGTATGGCTGCTCTTTTTTTTTTTTGTCTTACAAAATCAGCAAAATGTTAATGTAAGGAACTTATTCATTGAGAGGCTTATGGCAGACCGTGCCGATATTTTGCGTTTTGACGACAAAACTCTAGTTGCCAGATACAGGCTACCCCGGGCTATGATCCTATGGCTACCGTACCCTGTAGCTGCTCTGCTACTGCTACCGTAGCCGAGGAGCTAGTACGGCCAGCTTTGGAGCTGCCGACCCGTCGTCTGGTGCACGTCTTTTTGCCAAGGGAGACTTCCAAAGTTAATTGGCCGACTTGGCGAAAAATTCACAGCCCACGATGTCACGGAATTTAGCCGAGGTGACAACCTCAATTTTTTGACTGCTCATTACGGGGCATGTCAATGTGATAATGTCAACACGCCGAACCAAGCCCACTCTCTTTATGTCCTGAGTTATTATGGTACTGGTGAGAATTCACCAAAAAGAACATATTTTTATTTGTCAACATATCTAACCAACACAATAATGAATTTGTCTTAAAGTTAAGAGCCCATAGTTTTTCTTCCATTTTATTGGTTTAAATTAGAAATATATTTAACAGAAATGCTCTGTTAGATAATCTGTTAACAGAAGTAGCGTTGGTTGCTATGTAACAGACATAAACGTTGATAACCGATGTTGGATTGGGTATTTAGGATGTCTTAACCCGAGATAAGATAGGATGAAGGCAGATAGGATAGGATTCATAAAGTTAGTTAGGATTTGCTTCTGTAATACCAAATTGGGAAAATGCTTTTTTATCCTATCCTAACTTTTGTCTTAAAATAGGATGTTTTCTGTAATACGCCCCCTGATGAGTATATATGTCAACGAATAAGCCATTGTGAGTGAACATATCAAAATATCTATGGTTTTCTTATGAATGTCAGAAATTTTGAAGTGTGCTAGTTATAAATGCATATAACTCCAGAATTATACATAATATGTGCTTATATATGCTATTTCATTAATATATGTACTAATCTACATTTTAAGTCAAATGTTGTTATTCTCTCTCATAAAGAGATGACGATGACGTAACTACAAATGGTCACTTGACATCTTGAGTTGTGAAAAAATGTGACATATGACCCCTTAAAACGTACCTTTGAATCCGGGGAAGACAGGAAGTGTAGTTTTAGATGCAGTGTAGTCTTTTGCAGACTGTGGCCCAATCTCAATGTCCACCTTCACAGACTCAGACTTTGATGCTCGTTCCTGCTAAATCCGTGAGGGTTTAGGACTGTCTCAAAGGCCATAACCTACTTCTACAGGACATGAACAGCGAACGCTCGTCCTTTCCGCAGAAGTCGATCCGGTTTTCATTGCAATTTTGCTATGGAAACCTTATAAATTGTTAGGATAAACGTTTTGTGGCATCCTTGCTGAAAATATAACCACTAACCAGTTGTTTGAAAAAAACAATGTTACAATAATTATGATGGAATTGATTTATATTAGACAAACGATATAGAGTACTCTCTCATAGCTTAGTGGATATGTTAAATGCTATGTGATTATTTATTTTTTATTTCTTCAGCAATCGTAATATCGAATTTGACTTGAATCAAACTCGAAACTTATATTTAAATAGTTCTATAAATGGGAGGGCTGTAATGTAATACCCATCAATATGCCTATTTGCGAATATAGTAATTACAAGCACAAAGTATTGTGCTGCAGAGGTGTGCGGTAGTTTAGGAAAAAAACAAGGGCACACCACATGCACGAGAAAGAAATCTTCAATTTGGAAACCAGTGGGGACATAACCTCTGTATCACGTCACAACAAATGAACTGTGGGTAATTGTGCCCTTAGGCAGTGGTGCAGGAGATGTTTTTTTAGGGGGGGGGGTGATGACGAAAAATGTCTCAAATTGTAAGCCTGTACAACTATGCTTTTAGTTATTAAAACCAAATAAAATACTGGAGTGAAATCTGTCCCACCCGGGACTTAAACCCCGCTCCCCCGCATGAAGGACAAACACATTACAAGTTTGCCACCAGAAAGTTACTATAAATAGCCCATCGTATGTGTTGAAGTATTTGAGAGTAATATTTACGTAATTTATGGTTGTAGGGCAATTGTCTTGACATCGTTACATATGTTATGACATAAACTAGACTATTACACTGGTCAACATGCCAACATGATCACTGGTCAACAATACATGCCATTATATATCTCCCTATTAAAAAAGAATCAAACCGCTCTGAAATATTCCTCTTCAAAGAACGGTCAATGAACAAACCTATGTTATGTGCAGGGGAATTGTCAAGCTTTTAGGGGAATTGCCGAAATGGTGCACGTTTTAGACTACACATGGTTTTACAAGCCTAAGAGGGAGGTGTCGTATTTTTTTGCTTTTCTGAACCCAAAAAAGCAAGAGGAGATACCAACATGCACACAAGAACAGGACATCAAATGTATGGTATCTGATGATCCAAGATGAAAACTTACTTTACTGTATGGTACAGTAAAGTTTCATGTTGTGCGCTTATGACATCCAGATTGATGTGAGACAAATCCTGGTGCTAAACAAATGTCTAAAGCAAGCCAAGATAATAAAAATATAGTCATATATATAAGTCATAAATAAACATTATCTTAAAACAATGTAGGCTGACTTGTTATGTTCCTGTAGTCTATAGCCTACATGTATGTCATTCAAGTGAGTTGTCAAGATCGTGCATTTAGACTGGTGGAATTATAAGATACTGTAGCTCTCAAAATCATTTTGTAGTTCTGTCTGCTCTCTGATATTTCTGAACTATTATTTGAGAAATGTGCTATTCCTTTGGAATACATCAAACACCATTAGCCTACATGCCAGGTGCAAAATAACTTACTTTACAGGCATGCCTATAGCAACAACCAAGGAGGGTGGGGCATTGAATAGTGGTCTATACTGGACTTGCCAATGCTGGTAGCCTTATGATGGTCATCAAAGTAGGCAAATAAACATATGTAACTGGAGTTGGGCTACAAACATTAAAAACATTAAAAAAAAATGTTCTTCAAAAGTGGGGGGGGGGGGGACGATTATGTGCATATATATTTCTGCTTAATTATGCTGTTTTGATATAATGAATAAATAATTAATTATTAGCAAAATGCTATTATCTAGTCTGTAAGGAAAATGTTTGGATACGAAATTAGCTGTTATAGCCCCTAAACATGTTTTGCCATTGTCATATGTCGCATTGTGCTGTCCTATTACTATTTATAGCATTTAGAGCCCTTTTGTTGGACACTCGATCACTTCGGTGATGTCACTAAAGTCTGTGAGGGTTCAGGGCTTGAGGGCTTATGCCGGGCATTGAGATTGGGTCTATGTCTCTCTGTAAGATCCCAGTAGTTCATAAAACGACATCCCCCAAACTATCGCCGTCCAAAATCAAGAGGAAATTTATGAAATGGACGAACAGAAAGACGTTCTGACAATACTTCTAGTAACCTCTTCATCCCTCAATCCTCTGTAAATTTCACCTCCGATTTGTCTTCTGCGAGCGGAGCAATTGGCAACACCAAAGTTATGCTGCTTTGAGAGTTGCCCCTGCTCCCTCACCACTAGGAACCATAGTTCTATGCTGCTAGGAACACATGGAAATCAAACGCTCACAACTCCAGTTTGAGCAGATTGTTTCACGTATATTACGTGCAGGCTGATGCAGGGAGAGACTGACTGAGCCACTCATTAAAAAATTATAATAATAATAATAAAATAAGTTTAACCGACCTGTATTTATGGTGCCCACTAGCGTTAGTAGCAGCGTTTAACCGTTTAAACGACTAATCGCGCACATCCCTAGTCGAGACAGACTTTGATTGCTGAGACTACAGTGAGAAAGAAAAATAAAAGGTCTGCTGGAAAGAAAAACAAGCTTTTAATAGGATGTAAACATGAATGACACACTCACTTGAGTGCTTGTTTGTTTGACTTTGCAGTATTGCAGGCAGCATGGCGGAGAGCTACGATACCGAGAGTGGTTTTGAGGATGCAGAAATTTCTGATGTGGCAAACCATGTAGTTCGTTTCATTAACCGCTTTGTGGACAAAGTGTGTACTGAGAGTGGGGTGACCAATGATCACTTGAAAGCTCTTCACACTATGATACCAGGTACCAACCTAGTAATCTCATGTTAATATCATGCTGGGAAATATTAATATTCAGACTGTGTATCTTACTTAATTCCAGATAATTGACACAGATATTTTTTCTTCTGCTCTTCCTCCTACTCTATGGCCTGTTGGATCCAGATATTGTCCAGATGCACATAGATACGTTGGACGCAGTCCACCGTGAGAGCAAGCGTCTGCCTCCCATCCAAAAGGTAACCAATATCTATTTTTACATTCCGCTGGACACAGGCCATGCGGTACCCCAGCCAGCCATGCCCACTCCCCTCTTCACCAACCCCTCAAGTTTACGCTCGCCATGTCACAGCAGGTACGTCTGGCCCTCCAAGACTGAGGTGTGACTCACAGAATGCTTTTCACAGCACGACCCGCCCACTCCCCTCAAAGGCAGCATGCTCAAGCCTGACCCAGAATCCATTTGTTCTCTTGCACAGTTATCAACAGTAGACTATTTTCAGTCAAAACTCAGGTCAATAATGGAGTTCACTAAGGAAAATTAGAAGTCATACAGGTGTAGGCTACTATTAATATAAAACTAACAATGATAATGTTGTACAAGAAAAAGAATGTGGTGACATCGTTTCAGTCAGTAAAGATTCATTTTGGAATCTAAAAAGACATCTCTAGAAAACACAAGTGCTACGTGTACACACACTGGGAAGAAAGCAAAAGGTTAGAAAGTTGAATAGGCTAAGGCAGGGACGGATTGGCCACCGGGAGTATCCCGAACGTATGAGATTTTTTTCATTTTAGTTTCTTTTCCAAATAGATCGAGTGTAGTGCAGGCGAATACATCTATACGTGTGGAAAAAAAGAAGACTCTTGCTGTTACGACCTGGCTCAAAGGCCGTAAACCAAACAAACCAAACTCATAACTAACAAACAGAATAACATAGAATGATGTGTGAATGCCTGTAGGTGTATGTACTGGATATATGTGGTGCGTGTTGCATGCTAACCAAACTAATAAAACTAACCCAACCGACAAACAGAATGTGTGGTGCCAGGAGAGTCACCGGGACAGTGTGCTGCAACACACCTATGCATGTAAGTGACATGCCCAGGTGCACTTAATTAGGACCTTTCCAGCCAAAAAGGACCACAGGCCTGCTGAAACCAAGCAGGGCCGTGACACTGTCAAATGTAAAAGACCGAACACACAAGCCTATGTTGCACCCCAAGCCAAGAGACAGTCAGCAGCCAGGAGACGCAGTACGGGCTATAGCCTACAATAGATGTCTGGTACAAGCAGCAACATTTTCTACACCTATTTCAAAGATCCAAAAGATATTGTTTTCATTTTTCTAAAGTTTACCCTGTTGGCTAGAGTTGGTAGGTTAATAGCCTAGCTAATAGGATTAGGTGGCGGTAAACTCTTTTCAGATTCAGATTTCAGATTTATTGTCATTTGTATTAAAATACAATGAAATACTTGTGCTCCGGCTGTCACATTGCCTTTAAAGTTGAAAACATGAATAGAGATAGTAGATACTACAGTGTACCAAAATTAAAATACAATTGTTAAAAACATAATAAATACAATAAATACAATAGACATGGTAAGCCCTATGAGCTGTTTAGGAACCTAACTGCTTGTGTGGAAAAAGCTGTTATTGAAACGGGTAGTGCGCGTTTTGATGCATAGATACTGTATTTTTGACGGGAGGAGAGTGAATAATGCGTGTGCAGGGTGGCTAGTGTCCTTAATGATTTTTTGGGCTTTTTACATCGTGAAATGTATATGCCTTGAGGTGATAATTCAATGCCAATGATTTTGGCTGCTGTTTTTACTGTCCTTAATATCAGTTTATGATCACGAGCAGTCAAGTTACCAAACCACACTGTAATACAGCCAGTCAAAATGCTCTCTATTGTGCATCGGTAGAAGTTAAGAAGGGACTTTGTGCCCATGCCAAACTTCTTCAGGCGCCTAAGGAAGTACAGTCTCTGCTGAGCTTTCTTGAGTATGCATTTTGTATTGAGTGACCACGTGAGGGTGTCTGTGATGTGTATGCCTAGAAAGCTAAAGTGATTAACTATCTCCACAGGTGCTCCATTAATGGAGATAGGAATGTGGTTTGCTCTGTTCTTCCTGAAATCAATAATAATTTATTTTGCCTTGTTGACATTTAGAGAGAGGTCATTGTTCTGACACCAAGTGTATAGTTCTTCTACTTCACTTCTGTTGGCCCTCTCATCACTGTTGCTTATAAGCCCAATCACTAGTGTCATCTGCATATTTTATGATGCTATTACTGGCTTGCTTGGCGGCACAGTCGTATGTGAACAAACTATACAGAAGAGGACTGAGACAGCAGCCCTGAGGGGTGCCGGTTCCAATAACTAATGTAGATGAATGAGCCTTTCCTATTCTGACCTTCTGTGGTCTGCCCGTTAAAAAATCCAATAACCAGTTAGATATAGTTGCTTAGGCCAAGACCTCTGATTTTTGTCACCAGCAATTGTGTTAAAAGCAGAGTTATAGTCTATGAACAACATTCTGACATAGGTATTATCCTTTTCAAGGTGTGATAGAGCTGTATGCACAGCCAGTGAGATAGCATCATCTACAGAACTATTCCGCTTCCTCTTGTGTCTCCCCTTGTCCTGTAATCAGGATATCATCTGCAATAATGTACAGACCAGGTACATTATCCAACGCTTGTGTCAGCTTTCTCTGGAATATTTAAGGGGCTGGACTTATCCCCATTGGCATCCTCAGCCATCTGTACTGTCCAAATGAAGTGGCAAATGTTGTCAAATAGCTGGACTCCTCCTCTAGCTGTACATGCCAGAATCCACTCTTGACATCACACACTGTGAACACTTTAGCTTTAGACAAGTCTGGTAAGATGTCCTCGATGGTTGGAAGTGGGAAGTGACTGCGCTTTAGTGCTTTGTTCAAGGGTTTGGGATCAATACAAACTGTATTTCTGTACTACCACCGCATTCTACCTGAGTAATTATTCCTCTGTGTTGCAGTTCTCTAAGCTCTACCTTCAGTGGTTTCATCAGGGCCACTGGAACCGGTCTCTTTGGCAGTTGCACCGGCTTTACTGTGCTGTCCACCTCCATTTTGTGTTTTCCTTCAAGACAGCCATCTCCCGTGAATACGTCAGCATAACTTGTTTTGATTTGTTCTATTGTCCACTGCCCTGTTGTAGGTTTTCTTGATGTGACTATACTGTCTATTGTCATGATATTCTCATGGTGTACTTTAATAAGTTTCACTGCCTCACTGGCTTTCCTACCCAGCAGAGGCACTGCTCCGTCCGTATTTACTACTTGTTTGTGGTTTCTTGGATTTCTGATTTTAACGTTACATTTCCCAAGTGGCCTCAGCTTGCTTTTGTTGTACATAACTAGTAGACTTTTAGTGTGTTCCAGCTTGGTGTCTGGATTCAGCAGGTTAATGGTGATGATATTGCAACTAGCACCACAGTCTACTTGGAATTTGACCATGTCTTTTTCTAGTAGCATGCCAGCATAGAGAAGCTGAGTGTTGTCTTTAACACTGTTGTTCTCTTTTACATCCTCTCTTCTCACTGGGTCTGTATATTTGCCTGAGCCTGTCTCCACTGCATCCACTATCTCCGTGTCTGTGACCGTGATACATGTTATATCTTCATATTCATCACTCACATATTCTGTTGCTATTGTACTCACATTTTACCTCCTTCTTTGGTCCGGTTTAGCTTTACATTTGGCTGCAAAGTGGTTATCTCTGCAGAATTTACACTCCACTGTGTTGTCACCCTTCCTCTGGTATTGTGCTCCTTGTACGACATGCACTTCTTCCACCGACGACCCTGTGATGGTTTTAACGTTCTCCTTCAAGAGCTCTGCGGCTCTGCACAGCTGCAAACGTGTCTAGTGTCAAGTTTTTTTTTTCCCGCAGCAGTCTTTCTCTAATGTTCGTGTTGTTACCACCACACACAATCCTATCACGAATGAGTCTCTCAAAGTCCCGAAGTTGCATGTTTTTGCCAGCAGTCTCAGTTCAGTGACGTAACTGTCTATATTTTCACTGGTGCCCTGGTCTCTCGTGAAAAAACGATAGCGTTCTACAATCTCGTTCACGCTGGGGTTGCAGTGATCATCAAACTTTGTGACGATGTCCTCTATCTTCCATGCATCTTTTGCTGTGTCGCCCATCAATGTATCTAAAAGTTCCCTGCCGCTTACACTGACAAGATAGCTGAACAGTTTTACCGTGTGTCTATCGTTAACTTCCGACATCGCCAGATCCACAGAAAGCGCAAACTCGTCCCTCCAATTCTTCTATGTTTTAGAAAGGTTGCTGGAGTCTAAACACGTTTGTGGCAGCTTAAGTCCCTCCATGGAAGCACGCGGCAGTCACACACTAGCGGCTCCAAACTATCATCTATTTTTCTGCTGAACGGAGATAACTTGCATGTACTCAGACCGAGTCCTCTACCGCTGTCACCATGTTAAAGTCTGTTCCCTCTTCACAATAATGGTACACTCTTCGTAGTATTTCACTCAACGTGGTCACAAACTTTTTTTGCCTTTTGCGTCTAAGGTACATTCAGCTCGGTCCCGTGACTCAGGTGGAGAGTTTATCTCCAAATTTGAGATGATCATTCATACTTTTATTTAATCTAGGTTAGATTATTGCAACAGTCTTTTTACTTAAGAAAGAAAACAAGAAACAGCTTTATCGCCTCCAGATTGTTCAAAACTTTGTTGCGAGGCTGTTAACACGCACTAGAAAAAGGCCACATACCACAACCATTTTAGCTTCACTTCACTGGTTACCAGTGCAATTTAAAATGCATTTTAAAAATGTGGTTCTTACTTTTAGAGCCCTACAAGGAGAAGCGCCCCCCTTACATTTCTGACCTGATACAGCTGTGCACGTACTCTCGTCTTCTTAGATCAATAGGTCAGAGATTTTTTATTGTTCTCCATACACATTTTAAAACTAGAGGGAACCGTTCTTTTCAGGCAGTGGCACCTAGGTTGTGGAATGCATTGCTCCCTTTCCTACGCTGCTTGGATTCGGTGGAAACCTTTAAAACACAGTTGAAAATTATTTTATTTAAAGAAGCTTTTAGTTAGACTGTAGGGTGGTGAGGTCGGTCTGACATGTATTTCTGTTTGTTTATTTGCTTTTGTTTGGTTATTTTTTTGTGTCATGTGCTGTCATGTATTTACTATTGCTATGCTTTCCCCTATTTTGTGAAGCACTTTGTGATATTTATCTGTGAAATTTGCTATATAAATACATTTTACTTACCTACGGACAGCATCATTCGTAATGCCAGTCAGAAAAGGTGTTTTCCAGTTGCTTTATTATTTCTATGCCATCCATCCATCTTCATCCGCTTATCCGAAGTCCGGTCGCGGGGGCAGCAGTGTGGAGATATAATCTCTCCACCTAGTCCTGGGTCTTCCCCGAGGCCTCCTCCCACGTGCCTGGAACACTTCCCAAGGGAGGCACCCAGGGGGCATCCTTACCAGATGCCTGTAACACCTCAACTGGCTCCTTTTGACATGAAGAAGTAGCGGCACTACTCTGAGTACCTCACGGATAGCTGAGCTTCTCACCCTATCTCTAAGGGAGAAGCCAGCCACCTTCCTGAGAAAACCCATTTCGGCCGCTTGTACCTGTGATCTTGTTCTTTCGGTCATGACCCACCCTTCATGACCATATGCAAGGGAAGGAACAAAAATTGCCTGGTAGATCGAGAGCTTTGCCGGCTCCATAGTCCCCTCACTCGCGAACAAGACCCCGAGGTACTTAAACTCCTTCACTTGGGGCAAGGACTCATTCCCTACCTGGACTAGGCACTCCATCGGTTTCCGGCTGAGAACCATGGCCTCAGATTTAGCGGTGCTAATCCTCATCCCAGCCGCTTCACACTCAGCTGCGAACCGATCCAGTGAGTGCTAGAGGTCATGAACCAATGATGCCATCAGGACCACATCATCTGCAAAAAGCAGCGATGAGATCCCCAGGTTACCGAACCTCAACCCCTCTCCACCATGACTACGTCTCGATAGCCTGTCCATGAATTTCACAAATAGGATTGGTGACAAAGCTCCCGCAGCATTTACCACAGTATCTCCCGGGGGACCCGGTCATACTCCTTCTCTAGAAAGCCACAAAGCACATGTAGACCGGAAGGGCATATTCCAGGCCACCTCCAGGATCCTTGCGAGAGTAAAGAGCTGGTCCGTTGTTCCACGACCAAGACGTTCTTCAATATGAGGTTCAACAATCGGCCGAACCCTCCTCTCCAGCACCTTGGAGTAGACTTTACCAGGGATGCTGATTAGTGTGATACCCCTGTAATTGGCATATACTCTCTGGTCCCCCTTTTTGAAGAAGGCAATCACCTCCCCAGTCTGCCACTCCTTTGGCACTGTCCCTGACTTCCTCGCGATGTTAGAGGAGGTGTTAGAAGAGGCATCCAAGACATCCCCTCTAAATCCAAAGCTTTTAGCATTTTTGGACGGATCTCATCAACCCCCGGGGCTTGCCACTGGGGAGTGGTTTGACTACCTCAGTGATCCCGCATCAGCCTCCAGCTCTGTCTCTATCAGTGTCAGTTGTATTCAGGAGTTCCTCAAAGTGTTCCGGCGGACAGTTTTCCAGAAACACTTTGGTGCCGACCGAAAGTCTTTCTCCGTGGTGTCTTCGAAGCTCTCCCACACCCGCTGCTTTGCTTCTGCTATGGCAGATGCTGCAGCCCTTTGAGCTTTGAACATTGCCCACTCAGGTTCAATGTCCCCAACCTCCACAGGGATACAAGAGAAGCTCCGCCGGAGGTGTGAGTTGAAGATCTCACGGACAGGGTCCTCCTCCTGACGTTCCCAGTGCACTACCCATTTGGGCTTACCAGGTCTTTCCCCCACCCCTTGACCCAACTCACCACTCTCTGCCCCTCTCTTCACCCGAGTGTCCAAAACATGCGGCCTCAGATCAGATGATATGATCACAAAATCATCGACCTTCGACTTAGGGTGCTCTGGTACCACGTACACTTATGAGCATCCTCATGTTTGAACAGTCCATGACTAGCACAGAAGTCTAACAACAACAACCTGTTCTAAATAAATAAATCTCTCACTGATTAGTGTATCTACTGTGTCTAAAACACGGTAGAACTCTGTTTTTTAGAAAACCAAGGCCGATCCAGGGGTGTAAGTAGTAGCCTGCCCAGAATACCTTTTTGGGGGCCTATGAGTACGTGGTAGTACAATTGACTGTTAAGACAGATTGTCACAGTGGTCTACTTTACTAAAGATCATTTGAAAGTGTTCAGTGTCTCTTTTTGAACTCGAGCTGTTTCGGACCAGGGATACTGCAGAAAGCATGCCTTCCACTGTCTGGCTGTTTTTCTGGAGTGATACATTTAGTATCTGTAGTTCACTTATAACATCAAGTGCAAGTACAAGGCCAAACATTACCTTGTTGCAGTCAATCATGCAAGCCCTGTGCCTGGCTTGCCGATTCAGAATTGCAGTTACTTGCAGCCATCTCCTCAAGTGCATTTAGCACCATTTCGTATTGGGTCAGAACAGCCCGAATGGCAGGTGACCGCACAGTCCACCTGGTGGGACATAAAGGCCTAATTGACAGAACTGGTCCTTCTCCAGCATCTGCAGCTATAGATTTAAAGGTATTTTTTAGTTTACCTGACCGTGCAAAGAATGTGCCAAGCTCATGTATCCACTGAAGTGCATTTCTAACAACAGGCGAGGCTGAGCATGCCTGTTGTGTCACCAAGTTTACACAATGGGCTCCACAATGTACATACGGTGCTAATGGCTGTGTTTGGCAAATGACTGCCTGTGCACCCAAGTATTTCACAGCCATATTTGCTGCACCATCGTATGCCTGGCCAATAAGGCCTGATATGGGCAAATTCAGTCTCAACAGTACATCCAAGATAATTTTGGCAAGATTTGCACTTGTTGTTGGTGTTGTCTCATACAACCCAATAAACTTTTTGTGCACCACCAAATCAAAGTCAACAATAGCGTAGGCACAGGGCCTCTTGCTCAGCACCTGACACATCCTGTGTCCCATCCATTATTACAGAAAACTGTAAAACAGGCATGGCCCGAATTTCTGTGAGTGCCCTGACAATTGATGAGCTCATCAAATTGATCAGCTCATTCTGACAATCCCAAGAAGTGTAGATCTTGGCAGACAACCACCTGGTTAAAGATGGGTCGTCCTCAGCTTTGTATCTTAAAAGCTGCTCTAGGTTCCCTTTTCGATGATTATGTCCTCTAAAAGCCAAACCCTGTCTCACTAGAAACATCTCAGCACCAATAACTTTTAACAGATTAGCTCGGTTTTCTTTTTATTGGTCAATGTGCGCAGTGCTCAGCTGTGCACTGACTGATCGCTTTTTATACACTGCAGTTGTAAGAGCAAGTTTGTGGCCCTCTGTCTTCTCATGAGCTTTTTTCCAGGTTTTATAACCGGCACTGACAAAAGCTGTCTCTGTACTCTTTGCATGTGTTGGTTTTCCTGTCTTAAAGTTCTTACAGCAGTGAAAACACAGAACACCATCAATACCCTGACTGACATGCAGCCAGGGGAACTTATCATACCAGATTTTTTGTAATGTTAATATCCGCTCTAAAAAAATAAAAACTACAGGGTCAGGTTGATTTGGACATGTATATGTTATTAATGTGTCAACTTTTTCTCCTTCTGTCTCTCCTTCTTGTCTCTCCTTCTATTTCTCCTTCTTCTCATTCTGTATCTTTTTTCTCCCATCTCTTCTTTTTCTCCTTCTGTCTTATTCATGTTGTTTTTTTCTACTGACCTCCAGCTGATCCACACTGTAAAATATGTCTCTTTCAACCTGACTTGGGCCTGCTTCAGTGTCATCTAATTGGCTGAAAATATTACGCCATGATGAAATGCTGTCTATAGCAGGGACAATATAAAATTCTGATTGATTACTGCTGTAACAACATATATCTAGATATTGAATGTTGACTGAAACACACATCTTATCATTTTATTTAGCATTTATCACTTCAGGCTCTTCGGGTGCACTTCAAGTGCAAAACGTTTTTGGGCTATTAGAGATTATTTCCCCATTTAAAAAAACTTAAAATATATATCTCAATTAAAGAGGTAAAATGTGGTGACCATTGCATTGACCATATGCTGTGTGTGCATATAAATAATGTAAGCCTAATTACATTGTTTGCTTTGTGAATGTTTTTTGTTTTTAGCTTGAGACATTTAAGTCTCATCTAAAGACACACTATGCTAAAACTGTCTTTGTTTGTTGTGTATTGGGTTTTATTGTTTTATTTTATTAATTGTATTGCATTGATGTGTACAGCACTTTGGTCAGCATTTGCTGTTTTTAAACGTGCTTTATAAATAAAATTACTTGACTTGACTTGGCCTCTCCGGGAACCATCACCTTATCGTGGTGCAGAGGTTTGTGTGTCCCTATGATCCTGAGAGCTGTGTTGTCTGGAGCGTTGAGCTCCTGGTAGGGTCTCCCAAGGCAAAGTGGTCTCAGGGGAGGGGCCAGACAAAGAATGGTTCAGAAGACCCC
>JAODTR010072766.1:0-15581 GCA_025399935.1 Amblyopsis rosae | reverse complement strand
AGCCATTCATTAGAATCAGCTGTGTTGGAGCAGGGAGACATCTAAAACATGCAGGATAGGGGCCCTCCAGGACCAGGATTGGGCACCCCTGACCTAGAGTATCATAACTATATTTCGATTGAATTCAGGAGGTTTGGGAAAGTAATGTATCATAAGACATACAAGAGATGTCTGAAGTTGTGTATATAGACAAAGTAGTTTTACAACACTGAATATTCTTCTTTTGTGTGTGGTTACAGCGCACAATCCCACATACTGCACTCTGTATAGGTACGATTGTGTACACAGGAGTCAGACAGGATGTAGCTTTTGATGTGGTGTCAAGACGTGCACAGCTCTCAGGGTTGACGGGAGATTTGACAGCTTGATACAGTGAACGATGGAAAATCACTTGATGTTAATGCGCTTTAGTTAGCTACTTTTGAGTGTCGACAGTTACAGTCTATTGCTCACTATTTTTTGTTCACTGCAGGGTGCCTGTGTCTCTGTGAAAAACACAAGTGTTAACTTGTACCATGCTGGAGAAGGTCAGTCACCCACTAGGTAGTAACTTTATTTTGGTCGGTCAGATCTAATTCTCCTTGTCCAGTTTAAATCTACAAACATCACATATTTTCCACAAGATATTTTCCGATTTCCCTAATCAGCAAGTATTACTAATTTCATCTGGCTTAATCTAAACTATATCACAATGTTGCTAATGAGAAAAGAAACACACTTTTCTATAATTGTTTGACATATCACATGATTCACATTGTCACTGTATTTATTGTTTTGTGTATAGTAGAGAATATCAGCAATATAAGTATGAACCAAGCCTGAAATATTTTCTATATTGACATGCACCATGTGTGGCTGTGTAAATGTTTTCCCAGATGCTTATTATTTCTTTAAAGACCCTCCTCCTGGCTTTTTACCCAGAATGGGTATAATCACAATGTCTGGCCTGCTGGGCATGATACTGGCACGGAAAGGTAACATACTGTACAGTTGTAGTCTTCCTAACCTCTACAGCAGGGCTAGTCAACGTCGGTCCTGGAGGGCGGCACCCTGAATGTTTTAGATCTCTCCCTGCTACAACACGCCTGATTCAAGGTTGTTAGAAGCCTGATAACGACCCGGTCATTTGAATCAGGTGTGTTAGAGCAGGGAGAGATCTAAAACATGCAGGGTGCGGCCCTCCAGGACCAGAATTGAATAGACCTGCTCTACACCATCTCATATTATGGTCAAAACTCTGGTGCTCTATTTTTATCTGTTGAGCTCTGGGCCATGATGTTAACAGGTGACTTCACACTGTGCAATAATAAGACATTATCTCTGATATAATCCCAATTATAGTGTTGTGTCAGACAAATATGATATTTCATTTTCAGGTTAGTACAAGTCATCGTTGTATCTGGATGACAATGTGACGCATCT
This sequence comes from Amblyopsis rosae, assembly GCA_025399935.1. Taxonomy (NCBI): domain Eukaryota; kingdom Metazoa; phylum Chordata; class Actinopteri; order Percopsiformes; family Amblyopsidae; genus Amblyopsis; species Amblyopsis rosae. The sequence goes on along the minus strand of JAODTR010072766.1, from coordinate 14,159 downwards.
CACTTAAGATTGCTTTTATTATTTCATTTTTTCAGTTGTAGGAAGATTGCAAACACATTGCAAGGTGTTGATAGAACATTTCTGACATTGCTAGAACTCTTTTGTAGTGTCTTTGGTCGCAGAGGTGCAAAACCACCAGCTGTGAACATCAAGCAGTCTAAACCTACACATTCTGGCTCAAAACCGCATGGGTCTTTTTTCACAATGGCCTAATTTATCTACATCAGTACTACTATTGTTCTGCTTAACTACCCATGTGTTCATTTTGTAATGAATAATTTGCATAACTCCACTGTGTGAAAGCCCCGGATGATGTAAGAGTTTTCGGAATATGTTTTCGTTGTGTAATTACGATTGTGTAATCGTTGTATTTTCTTGTATCTCAACCTTTGCAATAGGCTCACGTTTCACAAGGTCAGCAGTCCCCCTGTGTATGATAGGAACAGGTGCGCTAGTATGCTATCCTGCGCAAACAGTGGCTGTGCTCAAGGTAGCTACAGTTTTCCATATGCTCACCATTTGTTAGCTTCTTCAGCAAGACCGGTTGCTAACCCACACGGTAACTTCACTAGGTGGGCGGGAAGAATCTGTATGCTGCAGGCCAATGGAGCCGTGCCACAGTCTCCTCCCTGCTTGCCTCCAAACCCGAGGAACCTACAGCCCCTGAACCACAGGTAAATACCCATATTCTAGAGGGTAAACAATGCAATAGACGTTAGAATAAAGTAATGTCAAATAGACATTTTTACATATACATTTTTTGTGGTGTTAGGCTGCACCCACTGTTGTTGAATGCACACAGCAAGGTACTGTACTGCAGTTGTTCTCAAACTGGGGGTCGTGAGAAACAGAAGGGGGTCACAAGTAGGGATGTTCCTAGCAATTAATTTCCCTGTCGGTTAAAGAAAATTACAATTTAGACTAGTCGATTAGTCAAAAAATATCAAAACACTCGGAAAGCCGTCCAAATTGATTTCAGTCAGGCTAAACATTGTCAGCGTGTGTACATGTCGCAGGTCTCTCCCTACCTGCACTTGAGCTTTCCCTTTATCCTCTTTATTTTTTTTTTAATAATCTGACCGCTTCATGTTCGGAAGATGAAGTTGCAATGTGCCAATACAGCTCCGTTATTCACATTCAGCGGGAGGAGAGCGTTGTGAAACTCTCACTTTATATTGATTCTGTGACTATTCTGTATGCTGAAAAGCGTTAGCTAATTATAACTTGGTGTACTTCCATACCGTAGCTAGTTTAGCCTAGCAAAATGCTATTTAGTCTAATTTACACATAGGTGAACAAACGTTCAGGAACCCAATGGAATTTAGATTTTTAACGATATTAAATGCAGGTGTATTGTGTAATGTTGACTTGAAAGCACTGAGTCGTCATCTGCAAGCGGAGCAAGTGGCAACATCAACGTTTGCCTTGTTTAGAGTTTTCCCCGTTCCCCAGCTCCTAGGAACCAAGAACGCATGTAAAATGAAGCGCTACCAACAGTAGCAGCGTCAACAGATTGTTTTGTGTGTTTCATATGCAGGCTGTGAGGCTGGAGAGACTGACTGAGCCCATACTTTCTGAAAATAAATAATACGTTTAACCGACTAGTATTTATGGTGCAGACTAGCGATGGTCCCACCGTTTAACCGACTAATCGTGCACATCCCTAATCACAAGATGATTTTCAGAAATTAAATAATTTAAAATGATTAAAATGGCATAGTTTAGCCATAATTGTTAGTAGTAGTACAGTTTATACATTATGTATTCTGCTACTAGCCTGTATTAAAATACTATCAAATAATAATAGCGGTTATTCTTCTACCACCTCTGGGGATAGCGTGGGTCGTGAGTCTCTGGCACTGTTTTTTGGGGGGGTTGCGAGCTGAAAAGTTTGAGAACCCCTGCTGTACACTATGCACTCTTCCTGACACTGCCCAACACAGTGCCAAAGCCACGGTGTTCCATAGGGACGGACACATCTCCTGCTCCAGAGACGAGCTCTCACTCACACAGTCCTCCACAGGCAGAGTCCACGTCAGACACAGATACGCTGGTGGAAAGGGCACCGCCAGCACCAGAGTCCTCTCCTGGTCCTGAAGAACCTGCTCTTCTAGCTGAGGAGACACCGGCAGAAACACATTCAGAACCCCCACCCAAGCAGGCCTCTAGAGGTAGCCGAGATCTTCATCTGTGTCACCGCCGACTAACTCATCCGGTTTTGTTTGTCTGTCTCATACTTTACACTTACGCAGATGCAAATGTAGACACTAGGCTAAATGTCAGCCATCTCTTTCCAGTGAAACATCTGATCTGCTGAGTCAGGTTTCCGTCATTTTCTTCATCAGATTGTGTACTCGGGGAATTAACACAACTGCTGTGCTTTCCTGCTTGAGTTTTTACGTTTTCTTTTTGTTGTTTGTAGGTTTACATTTTTTGCCTATACTAAGGCAACATGACATTTACAATGCACAAGAAGTAATGTCCAGTGGGAGCATTTACAGAGAGACTGCAACAAACCATATACACATAATATAAAAGCAGACATGCAGTTTCATAAAATCGTGTCTTGGCCAGCAAGAATGCATTTCACCAAAAATGTAATTATATTCTTCCAGCTATGAAGCTGGTGAAATGGCCTACATACGGAGTATGCTGCTTTTGTTTTTTCTTTTTTCTTTTTGCCCCAAAGAAAACTCTTGTCTCATGGCAGGAGAACACAAACTATCACATGCACTGCTGGTACTCTAACTAATTTTACACACTTAATAGCTACTGTAGAAACTCACCATAGCATCAGCTACAAGCCACTCAAACTCAGCGTCCCTGATCATGTACTACAGCTACAGTAAATATGTAGAGATGAAGCGGTATGAACATTTCATCACGATTAATAGTGACCAACATTATCACGTTAACGGAATTGTTTAAATGGGCTTAATTTAATAAAAAAAACATAAATAGCCTAATTTATACAGGTAACATAAGCCTAATTATGTCACAAATGCATGTTTTATCTGCTCCGTCCCCCATCTCTTCTACTAATTTCTTACAAATTGCACTGGGCAGTAAAATTATGTATAATCATTAATATATTAACATAGTGACACTATTCAGGGAAGCAACAAAGTTACATACATACAGTAGCCTTGACTAGGCTACATTAGGTAGTTTTGCAGAGCCAGTCTTTACTTTCACTGTGACCTAGTGCTAATGGACGGAAGAGGCTGACTTTGACACTGTCGGATGGGCCTGTGGGGTTGCAAACTAAGCAAACTCTTTTGTTAGTAATCCTATGCTACAGTAGGCTATATAGGCTAGCATTGCCCATAAAAACACAAGATGTAAAATGAAGGGTCTGCCCCGCGTGCAGCTTGCAATGTTTTAGATAGTTAGATAGTCCTGCTGAATATCACGTGAAACGAACACAAAGCAAACAAGGGCACGGCCCCGCGAAGCATCCTTCTCTCTCTCTCTCTCTCTCTCTCTCTCTCTCTCTCTCTCTCTCTCTCATATAGTACACAGAGATACATGGAAACCCTCTACAGGTCTGTTTCTGTTGAATCTGTGCCAGTAGAGACTATAATAGATATAGACTATTCTACTGACTGCACGTAATCCCACAGAGAGGCACATTTCATATCTGGCATTTAGCTGTATCATCTTTGTGCTGTGGTAGTGTTCCAACATGATGTTTCAGAGTTGTAAGGCCAGATTACCAATAGTCAGGGGACGATGTAGTGTTCCCTTGTGTCCGGAGTATTTACATAGAGGCTAAATTCAGATGTTTATAGAATAGTGTCCTCCCACTCTGATGAAAGGACAACACTGTGTATGTGCCATCATAAATCTGGTTTTTCATTAAACATGTCGTGCCTTTTTACAAGTAATCTCCCACCATGTGAAACAGTTCTGACGTGGTTATTAAGTGGCTGTTATTAAGTGGCTGTCAGATACAGTGTGTTCTGGTGAATTATGGCAACCTGGCAACTGGTGATTGCTCAGGAGACATTGTATGCTAGTTGCGATGAAGCTATATATATATATATATAGACAGAGGTACAGCTGTCTGCTGTTGAACCTGCTGTCTCTGTGGTGGAGCAACCCTCGTCCCCGCCACCGCCTCTTAACTCACACAGAGGATGCCCCAGATAAAACCACATGTACTATACAGTAGATACCAGACGCACACACCTGGGAGCTCTCCTCCGCTCCAGTTACAAAAGCTACATGATGAAGTACATAAACATTTACATTTTTTGGGGCGCTATTTACGACCTGCTGCAACAACAGTGTGTGAGCCTGGATATGCTGTTCCTGAAACTCTTGAGGAACTTCCTGTCACAGATGGGGATGGCACTGATACGATACTGAGATCAGAAATCGGTCCGATACTGACTTAAATAGCTGGATCGGTATCGGTGAGAATTGGATAGTTGTAGCCGAACCATGGGGCTGATTCAATTTAATTAATTTACACATACAAGTCTACTGTCAAGCATCAGCCATGTCTAACCTACCCAGGCCACACTCTCAGCAGCAGGTTTATAAGATGCAGCCATGTCCTAAAATGGAGATTGGCTGTTATTTACTTTGCAACTTAACTTAAAACTTAATTTAACAGTGGAATCGGATCGGTACTCGGTATCGGACGATACCCAAAGTGCCGGTATCTGTATCGGTATTGAGACTGAAAAAAATGTATTGTGCCATCTCTGGTCACAGAGCAGGCCCCAGTTGAGTCCACCACAGGTAGCACAACAGACACCTCATCCAGATCAGCTCTCACCCAGAGCGCTCGTAAATGCAGCTGTGTGCCCTTGTGTGCCCTCTCCTCTGACCTTCAGCTGTGTTTTCTCTCCGCTCCAGAGATGGTGGTAGGGCCGCTCTTCCCAGAGCGTCCTGCCCTGCCCGCTGAACCAGCGGACCCTGTGTTGGAGGAGTCCTCGGCCCCACCTCCACCAGCTGCAGAGCAGACTCCTACAGGCACCTCCAAAGGCGCGCGCGCACACACACACACACACACACACACTCTCACACACACACACACACAAGGGTACAGACAAACTTATTTCTGAGGCTTTCTGAGAGGCATGTAAATCTGTAACTGCACCCTAAAATGTTTTATTTAAATGTTTTAGCTGTAAACTGAATAATAAGATTGAGACACGTCAATGCTGGTGTTAATCTTGACAACGTTCCCGTTCACCCATAAAATCTGCATTTTATGGTCTTAAAACAGAACTAGGCGTCATATCCGTTAAACATCACCCCAGGACCGGTACACAACAGCTCATACTGCTCATCAAATTCAAATGTTAATTGGGGTCCCTCCCCCAGCTCCTTCACACATTTTACAAAATTGTAGTGAGTGGAGTCAGGCTCCAATTAAAATTATTTATATAGGGACAATTATTTATTTAAATTTTAAAATAACATGCATTCATTGAAAAATAGGTGATGCATTCCGCTTATGTTTTATATGAAACAAACTAACTTCTCTGGTCCTGTAGGGGGCTCTGGACTCCAGGTAGACCCTGCGCTCATGGACTATGGCCAGTCCAACCCTGAGGATGCTGACCTGTACAGCACTCGCACCTGACTCCTCAGCGCCATCATTTATTGTCTGCAAACACTCACACATGAGATCGACAGGCTGCCTGCTCAAATGATGACCATCATCATTTTTGTTTCTGAAAGCTAATATTGTAATGAGCAAAATGCTGTATAATTGTGTTGTTGAGAAGTGTAAATGCAGTCCACTGCATTAACTCAATTTTATTTGACAATCTGTGGAAGAGCAGATAGATATGGGAACACTAGACAAAAAGAAATGGATCGGTGACTGTTTACAATTCTCTTAATCCGCAGATGGCCGGGTTGTGTAATTGTTTTGTTTGTTGGTGAGATAATTGGATATTTTGGTGCAGCACTTACAGTCAGAGCTTTTTATTTATAGTCGTCTCACCCTCCTGGGATGGGGAGCTGAATATACTGCCTGTACTCATGATGAATAACAGTTGGACTAAGGCACATTTTGTTACAGCAAACGTCATGTGCTCAAATGTTGTGGCTATAATCTCCAAATAAATGTCTATTTTTAATGCTGATTTTTATTTGATGTATGTATATACACAGTCTGACTTGCTTAGTCATCTCATGGAATGTATGACATCAGGGAAACTTAAACTTAAATGTTTTCTTTCTTTCCTAGAAATTATACATAAATGACGAATGTGATAACCACAAGAGGCTTGTCAGACTTGAGTTTTTTAAGCGAGCCTAATCAATAAGATCCAAGTGATTGCTTTAGTTCATCAAAAACAAACCTCGCACATATAACATGTATGACGGGAAAAACATTAAGGCTTACGGTTAGTATCAAAGTTGTGAAACGCAGTCATGGAAAAGTAATACAAATTTTGACATGAATCAGTGTGTTACAGGCAGCCTACGTTTAAATGGCGAAGCTCTTGTGCCAGATGCTCTTTAGTTGTTCATCTAACATGGCCAGCTGGGACCAGGCTATCAGTTAACATCTTTACAGTCATTTTATTGGTCCATACTGAAGTCTGAGCCCTCTGGCCTTAATAAACCCTGCATTAGGGTGACCACCAATTTGACCCCAGGGACTCTGTGTGTGTGTGTGAGAGATGCTAGTTGAAGTCAAACAAAATACATTTTCATCATCCTGTTTTAACAGGAATGAAAATACATCCTCCACCAACATGGGAACCAGACTTTCTGTTTCACTAGAACTATGTACTGCTGGTAAGAGTTGAGAGGTTTAGGGACTTGATGTGCTTGTCTCACAGTGTTGGGATCTATAAAAGTTTCCTATATTACCCACCAATGTAATGAATAATCCCTAGCCAAGTAACTGAGATGCACTTTTCCCAAGAAGTGTTGGCACAGAACAGATTAAGTATCTTAACTGTTCAGAGTTCCTACCTGTTCCTAGGTAGAGAAGTGTGTCACTCAACTAACACTATTCCTTTGTCACGCAAAAGACCCTTATTCAGCGATGAACCCCTTTACACAAGCATGGCAAAATGGGTCCTCTGTGTGGCGGATCCTGTCGTATAGTACAGAACACTCTTTCCAGATTCACTGAGAGGAAGTTGGGTTCAACCCTGACCCCTTGACCCCTTCCCTCCCCTGTCCTGTATTTTCCACTTGGCAGGACTGGATTTGGGAGGGGGTGGTTTGTGGTGGTTATCTTCCCAGAGCCCAGCCAATGTGGGAGGCCCTATAATCAAATAACACATAGCACATTTATCACACACACACACACACACACACACACACACGAACATAAACATCAACATCTATTACAGTGTGTCAGCAAATTTGTGTTTATTGTATACATGTGTACTGTATGTTTGTGCCCTTTACCACTTTTCCCATGAATGTAGATGTATTTAGGGTCAGATGTACACTATCATTTATGATTAGTGGAAACACAGTCACATAAATACTGTACTGCAAAATCTTGCCCTAGTTCTTTCTGGATTTATCTTTTGCTAAGTTGACAGTTGTGCCACCTTGCAGTAGCAATGCCCTCGTGTGATTTCTGAGCTTATATCTATGATCACCAGAAAACAACAGACAAACAGAAATCTATTTTACTCCTGTATATTGTGAATAAGAGCAGGGTATTCATGAACTACAGCAGAGGCCATCGCTATGGAAAAATGTATTTGGTTTCAGACTCTTAAGAGTTTTCCTCTACCCCACTTACTGTAAGTGGCTGGCACTCCTCTCTGCACTCCCCCGGAATCAGGGTTGTGTTTCAAACAAATAGTTAGCTGGGGCAGAAATGAAAGGCTCTGGGGTGTGTGTGTGTGTGTGTGTGTGTGTGTGTGTGTGTGTGTGTGCGTGTGTGTGTGTGTGGCGGGGCGGTATGGGGGTGCTATAACACAAGAGTATGCGTTTACAAGATTTGTTTTCATAGTAAACATAGGCTGCCTGTAGGAGGGAAGATATTTGATATTTTCCTCCACGTTACGCTTCATTGCTCTCCTTATCCACTGGCTGGACACTGGAAGCAGACTGTCAGTAGCACATAATAGACATATGTACAGCATATCTTTGAAACTGACTTGTGCTTTCTAGCAGGGAACAGTTGAATATCTATTATACTCTGGGTTGTAGAAGCATGAACATGGAGGAGTTTAGAGGTTTCAGTTATTCGTCTGTAGACTGTAGAGGGAGACTCTCCCGCCATGTTGATAAGACAAGCTATAAGACAAAGACAGGCAACAACAGTCACAAAATCAAACTTATAAAGTAGGCTTTATTGCATATTGTCTGATTGAAATACTGTATATTACAAATCAAAAATATTTTATATTATTTAGAACAATTATACAAACCACACAGCTGCTTCCGATTGCATCCTATTTCTAGGGATGAAACATGCCAAAAGATGATTTATTAAGTGTATTGCCCAAGATGGCATTCGATGTAGTTGAGAACCTGTGGCTAAATGCAGAAGAGTTGACTATTTCTAAATCTGTAGATGGTGTAGTAGTCTATAGTCGCCAGTTTTAACACTTACATTTCTGTCTCTGCTTAAGCCAATTCTGATAAATCCTATAATTATATATATTAATTAATTAGCATACTGGAAGAGCCTTTCTTCTCTGTTTTGTCTTGTTACGTAATTCACGTAAAATGCGCAGATAGGCCTACAGTACCAACCAGGGATAGTATTTATTTTCTTCTCTTTGGGTTTGAAATCAGTCTTGATGATATGGGAAGGTGCAAAATTTTTCAAAATAAATCAACAACTCCTCTCAGTTGTTTCCAAATGCATTAACACTAAAGTAACTAATTGTTTTGAAAATGTAGTGAGTAGAAAGTACTTGTGTAAGGAATAAAAAAAAATGTAGAGAAAAATACATAGGCTGCTAAAGTAGTCTAGGTACTTTACTACTATAGGTAAAAGTACCTGAAAAAGTTACTTAAGTAGGCACAGTACTTGTACAGTACGTATTTGTACGTACTTCTCAGCTCTGTCTCCTAGCCTGTGCCAGGATTAGCCAGGATGTGTCATCACTGTGTGTTGTCGTGTGGGTGTGAGTGTGTTTCTATGTGCAGATGTCTTTCTGAACAACTGGGGATGCCCGGAATACCAGTGTAGCAAAACGAAACACTATTTTATGGAGCTCATGTGGTTAACGAATCACATCCTGTTCTTTTTCCTGTTCATTCTACTGAATGCAGTGCATTCTTGCGTCTTGCGTCGAGCTCGAGTGTCTTTTTTATAACAAGGACAAACCATGTGGCATCTCTGAAACTCTGACCAAAGCTAATGAAACAGGTCAGACAGTAAACACGGCCATTAGATACGGGAGCATTGACATGTGTAACTAACGGGAAACTTCCCGGAAGATGGCAGCAATCAGCACTCCATTACGGCCTTTGAAAGCTGGTTTATAAGACCTCTATCAATCATCAGCACTGTCGGCTTACTCGCGGCTATTAAAGCGTGTCCTGATAGATACTCAATGGGGTAGGATGATTTCGCTCGAAACACGACCAGACACGCATGTAAAAACAAGTGCAGTGCAGCCTTGGTCGTGCACTGGATGCTAGCCCCAGAGAGACACGTGCACGCACCATATAGTCTCTATGGCACGCACGCATGTGACGACACGTGCACGGCACACGCTATGGATCAGAGACGCTGCAGTGTGATGGGCACACATGTCTCATTATCTCCTACCAGAGGCTTTAATGGAAAACCACTGGAGGGAATCTCCTCCCTCTCTCTCTCTCTCGCTCTCGCCCTCTCCTTATCCCGTCCTCCCTTGCTCTACTGTATATTTTCCTTCACTCCACCCACCCTTTCCAAACTATCTTCTCGGCTTTATCATTCATCTCCCTCCCTGCCTCCCCCTCTCTCTCTGCCCGGGAGGCTGTCATGACTTCCGCTGGCCAGAGTAAATATTTCCCATGGCTTTATCTTTGCCTTCTGCTAGTTAGGGAAACGACACATTCATAACAAACATGGACGCTGCTGCTAATTAATTCACTGCAAGTGCCTTCATTCCTAAGGGCTTTACCTGGAACACGGTCGTGCATGTACGCATATCTGTGCCCTACACGTCACCAAAAGCATAGTTATTAATAAAAAGCCTGGCCAGAGACTGAGATAGCTTGACTTGATTTAAACCTTTTCATTTTTTTTGGAGAGAGGGAGCATTGGGAGGAAAGAGAGAAAGAGAGAGAGACAGAGTGTGTGTGTGTGTGTGTGTGTGTGTGTGTGTGTGTGTGTGCGCGCGTGTGTGTGTGTGCTCGTGCACACACGGGTGGGTGTGTGTTTGTGTGAAGAGAAAGGGAGGGAGTAAGAGAAAAATTAGAGAAAGAATTCTCTCCGACCCCCTTGGTTTGAGTCCTGGTACAGTCCACCATGCTATGATGCTAATGTCACGTATGCTTCTACAGTATATTGTGCAATCATCAGGAGACTATTGGGGGGCTATAATACCATAAGACTCCCAGCCCTGTGTCAACTCCTCAGTCCTCATGCGTTCCTCTTGTGATTTAGCCACAAACATATATGGTACGGTACACGCCATCAAGGAAAGACATATGATCTAGGTGAAGAAGACAACTTTACTGGACTTGGAATTTACTTTGAAACCATTTTGACTGCTGGGATTTGGAGTGCACTGTGCAAAGGTAAAATGTATTCTGCACATTACGTAACCATTAAAGTATGGTATTTTCAGGGGTGATTTGTGTAATTTGACTACAAAGGAATTTAAGTATAAAAATACATAATGTATGCAGTCAGCTCTAAACGATTAAAACGAATTTCAGGATTTTTAGATGCTTGAGCGACATATTCCTACAAAAATCAACCCTATCGTTATATGAAACCATTGTCCTGATCTTTTTTGTGTGTCTCATCTGTCCTTAAAATATATAGTTTAGTGTTAGTATTTTTTCTTTTTAATAATGGTGGACACAGTGCAATTGTCATTGCAGTCCAAACCTGCATACAGAATGCAGTCATTTATTTTGCAGCAGCTGTCTTATCAAAAGGGAAAACATTTCCACTAAATAATAAAGATAATGTAGTTGTGGAGGAAATGTTTCTTTAAAAATAGGTCCACATCCATAAAAGGCACCTAAATAATTTGAATCCTCTCATTTGTTTTCAGAAAACTGATACAAGTGCCATTACTGAAGCGTTCAGCCGTCTCCAGAATGGCGTCTGCACACAACTCCCTCCTAAACTCCACCTTTCTTTACTCCCCTACGGCCCCCCCTCACCACCTGAACTCCACGGCGCCCCCGTGTCCAGACTGGCCCCGCATCCCCCAGACCCCGCTCATCCCCGCTCTGTTCAGCATAATCTGCATGGTGGGCACAGTGGGCAATGCCCTGGCAGTGTGTGTGCTGGCCTACGGCAGCAAGGTCAGGAGAACGGTGGCCAATACCTTCATGTTGAACCTGTGCATCTCTGACCTGCTGTTCCTGCTGTCTCTGCCCCTGTGGGCCGTCTTCTACGCCCAGGGCCGCTGGCCGTTTGGCCGTGTGGCCTGCAAGCTGTGCGGGGGTCTCCTGAACCTCAACCTGTACGCCTCCATCTACTTCATCACGTGCATGAGCATCGACCGCTACGTGGCCATCGTGCACCCTCTGCGCTCGCAGAGCGCGCGCCACCTGGAGCGTGCGTGGCTCACGTGCGCGGTGGTGTGGATCCTGGCGTGTGCCAGCGCCGTGCCCAACGTGATTCTGAGGGACACCCACGTCATAAAGGAGCTCGGCGTGGAGGTGTGCGGGATTAACTACCCCTCCCAGGGTGCATTTCTGTGCCTGATCTTCATGAAGATCACCCTGGGTTTCCTCCTCCCACTGGCTGTAATCTCCTGCTGCTACTGCGTCATCGGCAGGCATCTGCTGGGCGACCTGCAGCCAGACAGGCCCTCTCTCCCTCTGGACCCCGAGATGGCGCCCACCCCCTGCCTCAAGCCCTGCTCCAGTAGAGGCAGACCCCCCGGGTGGATGGAGAGAGTGCTCTGGACGGTAGCGGCCATCGTGCTGGCCTTCTTCTTGTGCTGGTTCCCCTTCCACTGTGTGACACTTGTGGGCGTGCTAAGGGACCTGGGATACGTGGGCGGCTGCTGGGCAAACTGGGTGATGTCCAACATGATCCCGCTCAGCCTCTGCTTAGGCTTTGCCAACTCCGCCCTCAACCCCGTGCTCTACTGCTTCATTGGGAACCACTTCCGGGGCCACCTGGGAAGCCTGTGCAAGAATCTGTGTGCGTGTCTGAGGGACCCCGGGGGGGGCAGCAGCCAGAAGAGAGGCTCCTTCAGCACCAGGCTCAGCTCTTTCTCCCGTAAGCTTAGCGACCTGAAAGACCTGAACATTGTGGAGAACCCAGGGTCGCCCTGACCAGGACCACAGCCATATTAAACTGGGAAGTACGGTCACATTACAGGGACATCATTGTGGTGAAGCTGCCGTGTAATTATAGCAGGATGTACAGATAATGCAACAACATGTAAGCTACTGATGTTACACAGTAATATTTATGTTTAGCACGCTTAGTTCCAGCACAGAGCCATGTAAAGAGAGAGTTGCGTTATGAACGTTTTTTTCACAGCAACAGAGCCTCAAAATAGTTCCCGGAAGTTAGCCTAAATACTAAAAGTACACAAATTCTTGACTATTGAATTTATTGACTACTAATTACCAAAAAATGAAGTTAGATATCTGTATATATATTCAAATTGCCCACCAAGCACTTCCTGGAACAATTTTGCCATAGGTTTTGCCTCTCCATGAACCATGTGACCATTGAAAATTTCAAACTTCCGTTGGCGTAACTCTGTTATTTCCATGGCTCTGTTGTACACCATACAACACAAGCTTGGTAATAAACAGCATACACGCACAGGTTCAACTTAACTAGTTTTGCTGACTGAAGCACGTTGGACTGACAGACTCCTCCAGACATGAAATGAGTCCAAGAAATATAAAATGTTGTGTAAGACTATTGTGTTGTTGTTAATGATTGACTTGGGCTTCCTGAGACTCCCCACATTATTAATACCCAATCCTGTCTGTGTAACTCTTTCTGAAACCCAAAGATAATGTTCACTTGTATAACCATATTTAAAAAGGTAACAGCAGTAAGGTAAGAACATTTTTATGATCTGAAAATGGACAACGCCTCACTGCAATGTTATTCAAGTTTTTAATAATAAATATATGAATATAATACACCATAATACATCATACAACATATTATATCCTTGGTAATTAAGATATAAATATAATTAAACGTCATGCAGCAGCACCAGTAAAATATTGTTAAAAGGTGCGTTAATGTGTGCGTGACAATTACATATTTATAAACTTAAAACTATATTGTTTTTACGCAAACATTCAAACCTGCCTGCCACTAGATGGTGATAGAACGCTGTAGAATAAGATTGTGACGCGCTGGCTGTTTAACAGAACCCTTATGTCCTAGCGCTCTTGATCTGCTAGTGCCAGGGGAGATATGGCTCCAAGACAAACTGATGACTCATGTACATTTTGGATTGCATAAAAACGGGCTCACCAACAATATTACATAAGTATTCTGTGACATGCAAATAGGCCTACAGCCACAGGGATCGTCTTGTGCAGAATAACATTGGTCAATTTTGTTTCCTAATGTCTAAAACAAAAAACTAAGATAAAGCTATGATGTGACCAATATAGTTTGGCCACACTAACAACCTACAGTAAGTAACCTATCCCATAAATTACAAATAATTTGACTAATCATGAATTAGGTCTACACTGAAATACTTTTTATTTTGGGCCTGCTGTGGGTTTGCATAGCTAAAAAAATAAAATAAAAATAAATACAATAATAATAATAATAATAATAATAATAATAAAAATAATAATAATAATTGTGTTTTGTTGGGCTGTTTGGTTTGTTTTCTTTGGCTGTTTTCTGTCTTTGTTATTAATATTGCTGTAATCAGCATGCTGTGACAGGCCAGTGGTCAGTATGCCACTACAGAACGTTAGTATCCTATGCCTTACTACCTTACTGTGTAAATGTGTAAATGTGGTAATGTGATTAACTTAATTAACTTCCTTATAACACCACCATATTATAGCCTATAAAGAAACAATATATA